>JAWZYT010001474.1:0-62500 GCA_034508575.1 Petrolisthes manimaculis | reverse complement strand
TCCCTTCAATAGGCCCTATGTATTTTACGTCATCTGGTGTTCCCACTCTTAGTTTATGAGTTAATACGTAGGCTAAACTGTAGGTTTGAAGGTATTGAATGTTGGTACTGCATCCAACCAGCAACACACGAATACAATTTCATTTTGTTTTACGACGTGACAACTTTCATGTATCCATTTTATTTAAATTTATATTCAAAAGGAGTAAGCTGTCTTTCAAAGTGAATAAAACTATACGAGTTTTCTGAGTGTTGTGAGGGAAAACCTCCAATACTGTATCGTGTCTGGATATACTGTAGCTAACAATACTTATGTATACTTTCCTATGTTATGTTATAATGTTTCATGCATCGTGTGGAAAGATTCCTTGTTTTTCTACAGAGAGTATAGTACTTTAACATTGGTCAGTTTCTTTCGTTCCTTTGTTTTGTTACGGTATGTCCAGGCCTATTACTACTGTTCATCACCATTCTTATCACTAGGATCATGAAACATAAAGATATACTCATCACTATCACCAAGGTCTTCATAGTCGTGATCATAGTCATTATCCTCCTATCATCCATCTTCATTATAGGCCAATTTCCACTGCAGACGAGAAACACCTTAATCATAATTTTTTTTAGCTCTATAATCTTTCCAGAATAGCCTACTTGAGTAGAAGTTTATCTGTAACAAAAACATCAGCAGGCAGTAGCCTAACCTGTATAGCCGAGTAAGACCTATAGTGTACAGACAGATAGACAGACAGACACACGAACCATTTATATATATACACACACACACCTCTCGCTGTAATGGATACCGTTCAATTCATTTTTCCCAGTCAACTATTTTACATTTCACACATTTTTCATCACCATCATCCCCTTGCCCCCCCCCCCCCTTCTCCCCGTCCCGTCTCTCTCGTTGGACGCCGAGTTCAGGGGATGCATATATATATTTTTTTGTTTGCATCATTTTTTCTACTCACAGTTAGGCTATCAGGATCTGCGGGAGAGGAAACTCGTACATTCAGCGGTAATGAGATCAGTGGGTGGTCGTGTCGTGGAGGGACGCGTGTCTGTCTTGTGTCTGGTATGTGCATGGGGTATTAGGCTATTAGTTTTAGTGGCGGAGGGAAAATATGCAGCAAGAAATTCTAGCTGTGTTGTGTTAATGTGTGATAAAACAAGAAATTCAAGCTGTGTTGTGTTAATGTGTGATAAAACAAGAAATTCAAGCTGTGTTGTGTTTAAAGTGTGATAAAACAAGAAATTCAAGCCGTGTTGTGTTAAAGTGTGATAAAATAGGGTATGTGTGTTTATTTTGGTCGAGGGAAAACATGCAACAAGGAATTCAAGCTGTGTTGTGTTAAAGTGTGATAAAACAAGAAATTCAAGCCGTGTTGTGTTAAAGTGTGATAAAATAGGATACCGTATGGTGATATGTTTTGGATGGGATAACATTACAAAACATCCCACCACAAAAAAAAATCCTCTAAAAGGGAATGAGTACTTTATCCTTATAACTACAGGATTCCCAGAGGTATACAGGGGAGTAGTGGTGGGTGGCTTCAGTAGCAAGTAACAACCACTCCTCTTTGTAGTTTGTATTTTCATCAATGCAGTGAATGGTGAGGTGTTCCCAGGAGGAGGGTGTGAGGCGCCGACTCTATAGTATCGTTGGATGAGTTAAAATTGGGAAGAAGCCAAACTGTTTTGTGGTAAAGTTATGATGAGAGTTCGTTTTTGAGGCAAAGAAAACACGGGGAAAGAAAATAGTAAAAGGTAAAAATACTAGAGGAGGGAATTGTCGGAAAAATAAATGAGGGAGAAAAACAAGATTATTTGTTTGACGAAGGACTGGTAAAAACTATAATTAATGCCCTTCGTGTTTTTGCTATAAATGAATGGCAGACAGAAATGAGAAAGAAACCTCCATTATGTTAGCAATAAAGAGGAACGACCTTTTGGACGTGAAATTAATCTATAGTGTTTCGGATATTTTTGTGTCAGGGAACATTACTGAGTCGTGGGGGGAAATAATAGAATTAGTCGAAAAAAATATAACAGTTGGTTTCATTAAGAGAAAATAAAAGTATGCTAATATTGAACTGAAAATAATGTTTTGCATTGTGTTTTTCACTGGAAAGAGGACGACAAAAATTGGATACATTTACGGTTGCACTGAATGATACTGAGGAATTATTAATGTCGTTTTATGACTAATAATAATGTGTGTTGCAGTTGTGTATTTTCTGGAATAAAGGAATAGGAAGGAAATCAGATATATAGAAGGAACAAAGCAGGGCTTGTTTATGTAAAATGATATAACCAAAAATTGTTGAAGGCTAAAAATACTGGTTACATTTTGTGTTAGGAGAAATGAAAATGTTTTAGACTCACATATTCGTGGCCTTTGTGTCCAGTTCGTAGCAGAAGGAAAGCAAGACAACTTTGATTAACACTTCGGCTACTGGGGTGGATTTCGTGTGGCGTTGTTAATCGTCTGGCCTTGATAAAAGAATATGAGCAAGTTGTAAATGAGAGAATAGGCTATATAGATTTAGCTGTAACCCATCATGAAAATAATTGGAAAAGTCAGGTACAATCCAACAAATCACAGGGGATAACAACAACAACAAGGAAATGGATTAAAAAATATATATTCACTGCTAAACAAGAACAGAAGTCTAGTGGTGTTCAGAAACAAATGTAAAAGTATAGCCTAGCCTAGTCAGGTGTTCTGTGATGCATCCATGTTAAATATCAAACACTATAATGGAAACGTTGGACAAGGAAGTGAGCGATCCGTGTTGTGTTGAAATATGATGACGGTGGTTGTGAATTTTTTAAGGACCTGGGTAGGATAATATTAATGAATGCTTTCTCCACCAGGAAGAATAATGGTTTGGTTATGAGGCTGCAGACAGGCGAGCCATTGTCCACTCCCTGGTATTGTCCTCATAGTTCGTGTCTTTGTGATGATGTGGTATGAGAACGTGTGAGAAGAAAGTGCGATATTTTAGATTAGATTATTATTATTTCATTGTATTCTTTCCCAGTAATTATGTGTGAAAGAGAGATTATATTAATATTTCATAGTATTCTTTTCTTGTGATGATGATGATGTGGTATGAGAACGTGTGAGAAGGAAGTGCGATATGTAGCCTTGATATACGAGATTATATTTGTATTTTGTTGTATTATATCCACTATTATTTTCCCCTCACGCTTCCTCACATTCACCACATTTCTCGCAATTGTTATTTAGTAATATCTTTCATTCTAACTCCAACATCCCTTTGCTTGGAAACCGAAGAAGAGTAGGCCTAATACAGTACAGTAGATTTAGTTCTGACCTCTCTGACTAGATCTGCATGGCTTGTGTGTGTCAGTAGAAAATCTAAATACGATGCAAAATCTGGAGAGAAGATAATTGTGACTATTGTGACAAATAGTTTTAAAGGGGAAGTACAGTATTGGTAAACCTGTAGCAACTGATTCCTCCAAACTCTCCCAAGCAACAGCCATTATTTTTGTCAATCTGGTCATGTTTCCTAGTATACTGTGGAGGAATCAAGGCACTCTGTTGTACCGAAAATATGCTATCTCCTTAAATATCAGGCTATATCTTTAATATATTTGTGTGTGTGTGTGTGTGTGTAAAGCTGAACTCAGTGTAGCATTTCCTGTCGATGTAATATGATAAATATGAACTACATTTTCTTTCTGATAGAACACAAACCACCGGAGGAAAAGTGCAGGATTTTTAATAGTACGAACACACATTTTCCAGATAAAATGCAGAAGAGGAGAGATTGTATATTGTTGTCATCACTGGCTTTTTCTTTGTCAGGTAAAACTGACACCTGTTATAATAGTGTAAAGTGAATTGTACATGCTTGTCCTCTTCTCTCTTCCAGGTAAGACAAATACCCGCGAGGTAGGTACAGTATATTATCGGAGGACAGAGAGAGCTGATGATAAAGAGTGAATGGATTACAGCGACGTCGTAAGGTGAGTGGGTGGCAAATTGGTGTTGGGGAAATTGGAAAGTGTCATCGGATTATGGGAGTTAGGAAAGACGAATTATTAACAAGGTTTATACATAATTATATAGAAGCATTAACTGTAGGAAATGTGAATGACTTTTACGATTATTATTACACTTGAAAATACCAACCCAGTTTTGATTGACATTTTAACTATCATATACACACACTCCTTACTCTTTTCTTCCCGTCAGCTCTTACGTAAAAAAAAAATGAATAAATAAATACATAACTGACAGGCGTTGTAATGAAAGGCAGGTGCTATTAGTTGCTCATTTACCTTGTTGGAATGTTGGTGGTGGGAGGAGAGGAGGTGTTTGTATTTAGTGGGTCTGAAGGCGTTAATGAACCATCACTTACTTGCCAAGAACGTAGCGACCACAGTACCTTTAAGAGAGAGAGAGAGAGAGAGAGAAGGGGGCCAAGGAGGAAGGGAGAGTGAGAAAATGTCATACCTATACCTTACTAGAGAGAGAGAGAGAGAGAGAGAGAGAGGAAGGGAGCTAGGGAGGGAGTGAGGGAGAAAGAAAATGTCACATCTATACCTAACTAGAGTCACAGTAGAGTGAGAGAAAGAGGAAGGGAGCCAAGGAGGAAAGGAGAGAGAAAATGTCATATACTGTATATACCTTACTAGAGAGAGAGAGGGAGAAAATGGGAATACGGCATCTATATCAATCAGAGAGAGAGAGAGAGATATATGGATAGATAGATAGATAGATAGAGTGCAACATCTATACCTAACGAATGAGAGAGAGATAATGTTCCAACTAGACCTAACTTGAATATGTGTGTTGTTAACTCTTTATAACGAGATACTATTATTTTCCATCCTTGTTCAATAATGTCTTTAGGATGATAATATAGTTTTTACTTAAACATCTCAGTTCACATTATCCCCCCCCCCACACACACACACAAAAAAAAAAAAAAACAAGCAAAAAAAACTTACAAAGGAAAGTTGAAATACGACATCTCTTTTTCTCTTCCACAAAGTTTATATCTACTTGTGAATGTCTACCTACTTGATTGGCATTAGGTTCATCCGTTTATCGTGTCATCATATCAGAAGCTGTAATCCAGTTAGACGCTATATAACAGGAAAGACGAAATGCAGGGTAGGGACTCACCTTGAAAAAAATAAATCTCTTTCATGTTATAAGTAGCTTAAAATCAAGATCAGGGAAGGAAAGTAGAAATTATTATTGCTAGGCTGTCTGAATGGTTTGCTGTGATGTAGGCTACTGTATATTTTTATAGTATATTATTAAGGACCCTGTGATCGTCTATGATAATTCATTGGAGGCTTCTGAATCCTCCTAACCATGCCACGAAACTTGCTCCTTCCATATAGGTGTGTGTGTGTTTCGTGGCAATATTTGAAGGACTCATTTAATTCCAATTTTCTGACTACACTACAGGGTCCCTTAATTAAGTTGACGGTATACTGTACTGTAGATAGAGAGTTATATAATATATGTACCAGTCTGTATGCATATGTGTGTTCTATATTGTAATTCTTTCTTTATATAACATATAATGATCAGTATATTGAAAAAAAGAACCTATGTACTGTATAGGATATATTATGTGACTTGACTTGTACCAGTTTGTATGTATAGGCCTATACTGTGTGTATTGTATATTGTAATTCTTTCTATATCACATGACATATAATGATCAGTATATTGAAAAAGAACCTATATATATATATAATTTTACTTGACTAGACTCAGCATCACCACAGCCACCACCACCACCACCAATGCTGAGTTGGACTGTAATTATCTTGTATTTCCTCGTAACTCAGCGCTTCTCTCGTGATATAAAGACATTCAACGGGCCATTACCCCATAAAGACCGGCCATATTGAGTGCACATTGAGCGTGTCCGATAAAATATGAGACAACAGTTCACTAAGCTCGACCAGCCAGATCATGTAGAAAGAACCATTTCATAGAAAGAATAGTTTAATCAATATACCGGTAATAATAATAATAAATAATACTGTACCTAAGTTTTAGTTTTTTTGTGCTGTAGTGTATTATGAAAGACAGATAATTTAAAACCATTATAGAAAAATAATACTTTAACCATATTATAATATTCTTCAGTTTTAGTTTTGTTGTACTGTAGTGTATTATGAAGGACAGATCATGTAAAACCATTATAGAAAACTTATACTTTAACCATTTTATAATATACCGGTACTTGAGTTTTAGTTTTGTAGTTGTGTATCAAATGTATTTATAGTACAGTACCTTGAACTATATAAACCGTAGTACTTGTCAAATGTAATACTATAAAAAAAAAAAAGAGGAGAATGTTATGATTATGAAAGGCTTGTTATTCCTGTAAAGCCTAATAATAGCACATGTATATAAAGTACAGTAGGGTGTACGTTAATACTGGTACTACTATATTTAGCACTGCCTGGGGGGAATAGGACAGTGCCGTTGAGTTGAGTACCGTACGTGTAGTGTCTGTATGTTTATGTCACCTTTAGTAGTTACCATAGATAATAATATTAATAATGATAATAATAATAATAATATGTAGTCGGAGAAAGATTGGTGATGAATGAAGGCGCTTAGAGATGGAGAAGTGATCATGATGTAGGCTAATTTAGAGAAAAAAATGAAACAAATTAATTATGTCACTTATAGAATAACAATAATAATAATGCTAAAAATAATACTTCTACTACTAATAATAATACTTCTACTACTACTACTATTACTACTACTTCTACTTCTACTTCTTCTACTACTACTACTAATAATAATACTTCTACTTCTACAACTAATACTACTACTTCTACTTCTACATCTACTACTACTTCTACTTCTACTTCTACTACTACGACTTTTACTACTACTAATAATATGGTGGTCAGGAAGGCTGGTAATACTGTATAACCATAAATTGTGGTTCCCGGTACACTAACTCGTGTAGTATTATGGTGGGTGATTGAGACTGTCATGTGTACCACCATCACATACATCACTTACTGGTGCTGGTGCTGGTGGTGGTGGTGGAGGGATGGTGGTGAGAGAAATTGATGTTGGTGGAGGAGAGATGGTGGGGGGAGAAATTGAGGTTGGTGTTTTAGGGGAAGGTGGAAGAAATTGGTGGTGGTGTTGGGATGGTGGTGAGAGAAATTGAAGTTGGTGGAGGAGATGGTTGGGGGAGAAATGGGGGAAGGTGGTGGTGGAGAGAGGTGAGGAAGATGGTGGATGGTGGTGGGAGAGATGAGGGTTTTAGTGGAGAGAGGTGAGAGTGGTGGTGGAGAGATGGTAGAGAAGGGAGAAATTTGGGTTGGTGTTGTAGGGGAAGGTGGGGAGAGATGGGGATGGTGGTGGAGGGGGGTGAAAATGGTAGCAGTGGTGGTGATGATGGTGTTAGTGGTGGGGACAAAGATACACACACACACACACACTATTACAGTAACATCGCACCCTCAGAACACACACACACACACACACACAAACAATTACTGTAACATCGTACTCACAGAACACACACACACATACAAACAAATACTGAAACATCGTACTCTCAGAATACACACACACACACCTGTCCCCTTTGACTTCCTCTCCTCTCCCTTCCCATTTATACACATTCTCCCCATATGATCTCAGCTGCCCCCCTCGTCCCCCTCCCATAACAACACCCTTCCCTCCCCCTCTTCCCCTTTCTCTGTCCTCTGGCACAATTTTCATAAATCTGGAATAATTGGTCACTTAATTTCTGAAAAGTGCATGCCGTACAATTTTTCGGGTAATGTACAAAATTGGGGATGGTTAGGGACAGTGTGGTAAGGCACGTCTGAGAGAGAGAGAGAGAGAGAGAGAGAGAGAGAGAGAGAGAGAGAGAGAGAGATTATGACCCAGAATTTCATCATCTTTTTGGTGCATGACTCAAGAGAAAATCGTGATTCATCATAGGCTAATTGCACAAATTACTACAAGACGCTGTGTTATTATCTGTACCCAAGTTACGTAATCATACAGTCGAACCATTAAATATCCTTACAAAGAGTTTCGATTGCCGTAGAAATGAACAGTATATAAGACTCGTGTTGTTGTGAAAGTTTTTTGGGGTTTGTACAATAATATTATTCTTCGACTATTGTTTCTTTATTATTTCACAGATATGTACGGTAGTAGTTTTTTAATTAATATTGAGAGGATGGAAAGTATAAGTACAAAATATAAATATACGTAATTTGAACTTGTCGACGCTGCAAAAATTTCAGAAGTTCCCTCAAAACGGTAAGATAAATATTTAAGGGGGAAGTTCAGTGTTGGTAAATCTGGAAAAATTGAACCCTCCAAATTATTCCAAGCAACAACAGAACACCATTATTTTTGTTCATATGATGGTCCTGTTTCTTGACATATACAGTAGGTCCTACGTTGGAGGAATCATGACACTCCAATGTAACAAAAGTGAAAAATCCTATTAATAGTTTTGTTACCGTCAGTACATTACAATACAATATATCAGGAGGGGGACGTGAGGGTACAAGGATAGGAGGGGGGGCGGAGATAGGCAGGCAGGTAAGGCAAGGCAAGGCAGGGCAGGCGAGGAAACTTAAAGGGGAGCAACCAGGATGAAAAGATCAGGTTATCAGGCCAATCAGCCGGATAATGAAACTGCAAAATTTCCGCCAATATTAGTGCACCGGGCACCAAGGTTAGTAAGTAGTAGCAGCGGGGAAATTTAGCGAGCGGCGTCAGTCCAATTAAAGGGGGTAAGTTTGGTGTTGGTTGGTAAATCTGGAGCAACTGAATCCTCCAAAATATTCCAAGCAACAGAGCACCGTTATTTATTTTGGTTCTTTCTTTCTTCTGGTCCTGTTTCCTAGTATACTTGGGAGTAATCAAGGCACTCCAATGTAACAAAAAAGAAGTACTGTAAATGAGTCCTTCAAATATTGCCACGAAACACCACCGATATGGAAGGAGCTTCTTGTTTCGTGGTATAGTCAGGAGGAATCAGAAGCCTCCATTTCGCATACACGATCACAGGGTCCTTTAAGACTTCGACAGACACACAGACCTCAACTTCCGCCATCATCTGCAACGGTGGTGGTAATTTTCAAGGCCTTCGTGGTAGTGGTGGTGGTGGCAGCGTTTTCTTTCATCACTCAGGTACCCCCCCCCCCCCCCCTTTAGTAATAGTAGTAGTAGTAGTAGTAACTTTATAAAATGGTTCTGGAGTTGGGCAATATCGTCGCATTATTGAGGAAGTGTTATAGTTATCCACCGCAACGGTAGTAGTAGTAGTAGCCTAGTAGTAGTAGGAGTATAGCGAGCTAGTACCCGAACTGAATATATGTGTGTGTTTGTGTGTAAGAAACTGAACTGTGCAAATGACTCATAAGTGAATTATTTGATGAATTTCATGACTCCACTATCAAACGACCTGACAGATTTTGTGGATATGGAGATTGAGTTTGTTGAATATAATTAAGACTGACAGAGTAGCCTAATATACTTTTTGTAATAGAGGATGAATGAGCTTTTTGATCACTTTCCTTTTCTAATCTGATGCAATCAGTCGCCAAGATGAAAAAAAAATAATGCTAATCCAGTTCTATTATCAAGGTCATTTTATACACTTCGTAGAATTCTTATTGTAGTGAAGGCATCAGCTAGCAATGTCAGTTATATTGATTTATTGTATTAATTACGAACAATATTTTCCTTAGGTACAGGAAAATATTATTATTACTGAATATTAGGACACACACACACGAGAAAATTAAGCCGTAGCTGCATGGGACAGAGTGGACGGTGGGAAATGGTCCGTTGTCGGAATGCTTGCTGCCTGGCGATAAAAGCAGTAGCCTAGCCAGCATGTATCGGGGAAGTGCTTCATGGGTAGACGACGGAAAATGAAATGATGGAACACGAGGTAGATAGAATTTTTCAACACTTCCATTTTTCCTGACTGAACTATAATTATTATTATTGTTTTGCGGAGAGAGAGAGAGAGAGAGAGAGAGAGAGAGAGAGAGAGAGAGATGAATTTAGAGAGAGGACGAGCAAGACAAATCAAGCAATAATATAAAACAGGACAATAGAGCATAAAATAAAAAAAACATAACGTAGTAGGAAGGAGAGAGAAATGAGAAAAGAAAGAAACTAAACACAGTAGGAAGAAGAAACAAGAAAACAAAACGAAAACAAATAAAAATACTCTGGTATAGCCTAGCCTACTAGACATAACAGCATGCAAGATGTGGCACAGTTTCCCCTCGTGAATCAACAATGGTCTCTGATTCAACAATAATTACCCTCACTGTGCATCTCGCTTCCCGGGATATTTACCTGATGAATAATACTCGAGTTGAGACGCTAAATTATTCACCTCCTCTGCAACGCCTCATGCAGTATTCACGCCGCGAAAACAGACAATGAATGCTGCCTGGATCATTGGGAAATGCGTAATGTAATGTAATGTCCACAGCATTTACCTACCTCTGTCTATCTGTGTGTGTGTGTGTGTGTGTATGATGGCATCTAATAAAGCGTCTTGAGTCATCTCAGGTCTTTATTAAAGTCGTCGTATTCAAGACCAGGCATCATCATGGTAGCCTAATGTTTAAGACTGAAATTCGTATCTCAATGTTGTGTATTTGGTCACGTGATGGTAACGCTCAGAGTTACCACTTACTGATGCAATGACATTACATCATATAAACTAGAAATACACTATAATTATACAGAAATTCACTTTTAATATACAGAATATTCTATGCAACAAATAGTGTCATACTAATTCTGTACCGTTATAGACTATTTTGCTGTATTTATAGTTATATGTCTTAAACTCGACATGACATACATATATATATTTTTTAACACTAAACGCGACCATCGTGTTTGGAAAATTGGGATTTAAAACTTGAATAACACTGATGTTGTTTACTGTATGTTTGGAAGTAGGCTACCATATATTTTCATAACAAGTCTTGCGTGGCTGAAGCTCCTCTGTTATATTATTATCATCTTCTATATTATGGTTTAGTTTCTGGATTGAGACGGGGATTTATAATATAGACAATACAGTATAGTACTGTTTTTAAATATGTAGCCTAGTATGATATTAATGAGCAACGTGATCTCCACTCCACTATTCTGAAACTTTCCCAAAGCAGTCAGGCATTAGGCTACGCCGCCACGGTAATCATCCGTATTTTCCACAACCAGTGAAAGAAAAATAATGAATTAGAGAAATATGCACTCTGGGAATGTCCTCTAATATTCGCGATTTTTGCTGATGTGTGTTTTTTAGCCGACTGGTCATGCAAATTGGTAAACAAATCATTAGTTTAATTTGGCAACAACTTCGGTATAACTTCATGGAATATTTCCTCAGCTTTTGCGTCATGTTTAAACTCAGTATTTTTCCTCTTAATGTTTATTCATGTACTTAATTTGATCCACATTTTTACCCATAATATTGTATCAATATTCTCTGGTTTATCAACGAGAAAAGTTACATATAATTAACCTTTTCTAATTTTAGGCATTCGATGTAGATGCATGTTTTGTCAGCCAATTTCAGATGCAGCCTGTATTGATTCTTCCAAATTCTACCCTGAAAGCAGATACTCACATAGCCTATAGTTCAGTATAGGTGTTGTTGTGTTTGTTGTTTAGAGGAGTCGTAGGAAACTTAAATTAAATGTTGTTGTTGGAGTATAGTGTTTATTTACTTGCATCAGGCTTTATTTTTATTCACATGTATGCACGTGATCAATGTAGTTAGTTAGCATACGTGTGTTATCAAGGCAGAAGGAGTAAAGAAACTTGTGTCCGCGACTGTACATTGATTATAGGGAATACGTGAGCATGGCTTGTGTTTGTGTGCGAGCAAGCAAGCAAACAACGCGGCATTGTTAGCGCCACCGTTGCCAATTTAGCCTTATTTTTACCGCCTATGTTTTACACTTCCGATGCTTTGTGAATTCTTTTCGATGCAATTAGAACTGATAGTAAGTATTATTTTGTATACATGAGAGCCCTGTATAATTATATATGCATGTATGTATGTATGTAAAATTTAGCACTGTACATACATATCCTCATTTCCCCACAGATCGAAGTATGTTAGCAAATCTCGGAAAATTTGCAGAAGACAAAACTCACTAAATTGGCATCATTGGTTATGGTGTGGTGGCAGGTGGTGGTGTAGGTTAGTGAGGACCCGTTCGAGTTCATTAATTAACTTTGGTGCATTCATCATAAACAACTTCTCGTAGCTTGTTGTGTGTGTGATGCTGCTACTGCTGCTGCTGCTTGGATCAAAAGCACTTCAGTCGATACCAGCTAATCAGTTCTTTCTCGATTATTGTGTTGATTAATGCACACTGGAGCTGGGGGGAAATAATGTATGAGTATATCCCACATATACTTACCAATAATGAGAAACTGAAACTAACTAACTCTCTCTCTCTCTCTCTCTCTCTCTCTCTCTCTCTCTCTCTCTCTCTCTCTCTCTCTCTCTCTCTCTCTCTCTCTCTCTCCTTACTAATAATGCGAAATAATCTCTCGTGCTGTAGTATGTAGGTAGGTACATCTGGAGCAACTAATTCCTCCAAAGTATTCCAATCAACTAGCCACCATTATTTCAGTTAACGTGGTCTTGTTTCCTGGTATACTTTTGGAGGAATCAAGGAGCTCCAATGTATGTACAGTCACGAGTAGTAATAAATATACAGTTTTGGTTTAAGGTTTGAACAGTTCCAATTCACCAACGAAGTAATTCCAATGGAGATCATTATTGTGCATCTTATTTACTGTCTCTAGGTATTCGAAGCACACCTGTATACTTATTAGTGCACGTGACTGTACACCAATAGTATACTATCCCCTTAATCCGTGAAGAAGCAGCCAACTACGGACACAGCCCCTTTAACTCACGGGTCTCGAGCGGATTGAGTTGTTGTTGTGGTCTGGTTGGTGCGGTTTAATTTAGTGCGGCCTGACACGGGTGAAAACGAGGTGAGGGGCGAGAGGCTGTGTTGTGTTGTGTTGTATTGTGTTGTGGCAGCCAGAAGTGGATTGGGAGTAGAATTAGGTATAGGGTCTTAGAAGTGGATTGGGAGTAGAATTAGGTATAGTAGGGTCTTGTAGGATCAGAAAGGACTATTATAGAGTGGAGAGGAAATGGATGAAGATTATAAGTAGAATTAGATGGAGGAACATTAGAATGAAGGAAAAGATCTGCAGGATTAACTTTATTTTTATTGATATCATAGCCTAAAAGAGAATTGAGGAAAGGAGAGAAGCAATTTGCCTGGTAGATTATAATAATACAGTTAGGAAGATTAAAGAGTGGTGTCAAGCAAATTAGTGCCGTTTCAAATATGTAGATGCATGTAATGGATAGTAGCTATATATGTTGCTGGTTCGAATATGTATTTTCTGTAACACGTTTACTTTTTGAGGATTCGAGACTGGAAGTGGCTAGAGTTGACCAGAGGTGATGACTAGGCAAGAGTGGGAAGTAGATTTACAGGAAAAGGTTAGGGTGTCGTGGGAGGAAAACTGTAGTGGCTGTGCAAATAAGGAAAAGAGGCAGGAAGTCGAGAGTAGAGGAGGAAGAGGAGGAGGAGGAGTAGGAAGAGGAGGAGGAGGAGGAGGAGGAAGAGGAGGAGGAAGAGCGAGAGCAAGAAGACAGGAGCCGAGGGAAGGATCAATTAGGCGAGCTGAGAACACAAAGGATTTCAGGTAGCAGCAATCCTATTAGTCCTTCTTAAGTTGTTGGTGGTACCTCGTCTAACTATTAGCATGAGAAGAGGGAGAGAGATGAATAGAAAGGGAAGGATAATAGAATGGGGAACAATATATGACAGGAAAGAGTAAGGGGAGATGAAGAGGGACGGGTTAGTGCATGGGAAAGGAATAAAGACAGTGGGGTTACGTGTGAGGGGAAAGAGTAAAAAGGGGAGATGAGGAGGGACGGATTAGTGAGAAAGAAATAAAGACAGTGGGGTTACGTGTGAGGGGAAAGAGTAAAAAGGTGAGATGAGGAGGGACGGATTAGTGGGAAAGGAATATTGACAGTGGAATTACGTAGCCTATGAGGGAAAAGAATGGGAAGAGATGGAGAGGGATGTATGTGTTTAAGAGATGGAAAGTATAGAAAGTGGAGTTACGTGTGAGGAAAAAGAGTAAGGGGAGATGGAGAAGGACGTGTTTGGAGTAAAGGAATATAGAAAGTGGAGTTACGTATGAGGAAAAAGAATTAGAAGAGGAGATGGAGAGGGATGTACAGTATGTGTTTGAGGGATGGATGGTGTGTAGAGAGTGGAGTGAGAGAGGGACGCAAGGAAGAGAACGAAACTTGAGTAGGAACTGCGGAGGGGCTGAGAGAAACCCTTAGAGTGGGATCAAGGTCTCAGCGAAACAATTGGCGGAGGATGAAAAGAAGACCAGGTGTGGGTGTTGATGACGATGGCCTTGTTGTTGTGGCTATGAAGGTGATGTTTTTGTTGGTGATATTGGTGCTGTTGTTTGGTGTTGTTTGTTTTGATTGTGGTGATGTTTGGATTGTTGTTGTTGTGATAATAGTAGCGTTGGTTTAATGGTGGTTTGGTGCTTTATGTTGTGGCTGTGAAGGTGATGTTTTTGTTGGTGATAGTGGTGATGTTGTTTGGTGTTATTGTGGTGGTTGTGGTGATGTTTGGATTGCTGTTGTTGTGGTAATAGTGGCGTTGGTTTAATGGTGGTTTGGTGCTTAATGTTGTGGCTGTGAAGGTGTTGGTGATATTGGTGCTGTTTTTACGTGTTATTGTGGTGATTGTTGGTGTTGTATTATTGTGTTGTAGTATTGTGGTGATAGTGGCGTAGGTTTAATGGTGGTTTGTTGCATGCTGTTGTGGTTTTGTGGTGATGTTGGTACAGTGTTAGTATTATAGTGATGTTGTTTAGGTTTAATGGTGATGTTGTGGGTGTGGATGTGATGGTTCTGTGGTGATACTAATGTTTATTGTGATGATATATAGTTTTGTTTATAGAATCAAGTATCGCATGCTTTTAAACCTCTCACTCTATTTATATTTCACTTCTCAGGCAAGGATATTAATACAGTCCTCACCTCTCGAAATATAAATAAAAACAAAAACAAAACAAAACAAAAATAGTTAAAGAGAACGTAGCCAGTGTTAGAATCCGAGAAAGCAACAACCGAACCTTATATATACTACTTTACAAAGGCACCACCAACAAAATTCAATAGTCGATCGCCAAAAATACACACACACACACACACACACACACACACACACACACACACACACACACACACACACACACACACACACACACACACACGCAGAGAACTTGTGAAACTCCCACAGAGTGTGTACATAAAATATTGGAAACTGTCGAGGAAATATTCTTTGTTCCATTTGTTTAAGAAGAAAAACACAAGGAAACGAAAGAAAGTGTGAGAAAAAACCTTGTAGGCTACAGTCGGTCACAAGAATTTCATACACAGACTGATTGATATAAAGAGGATTAATTCAAAAGTGCAGTAGATAATGTTGTACAAGTGTAAAATTAAATAAGGTTTCCAGTATACAGTATGATTTTATCTTTCATAATTATCGACCTTTCTATTATAATTATATGATGTGAACCCTCAAAACAGCAGCTTATGCACGAAGTTTTATGACCAACTGTAGCCTATATACTATGGAGGAAAACTGCTTAGTCAATAGGAAAGTAAAGAACCCAATGGATATGATTGTCGTAAGTTTGTTGTAATGTAAGGATCTCTCTCTCTCTCTCTCTCTCTCTCTCTCTCTCTCTCTCTCTCTCTCTCTCTCTCTCTCTCTCTCTCTCTCTCTCTCTCTCTCAATTTTTACTCGTACAAGAGCTGCGGAACATATTATCTGACATTCATTTCATAAAGTTATATATACCTTTCATTCACTCACATTACAATCTGGAGAACACTATAATATATTCGTAACTCTTCCTCAGCAACAGTACAGTACAGGATCAAAAGTCAAAACCCTCTCTATTCCTTATTATCATCTTTTGTAGTTTCTCTTGTGTGTGGCTATTTCCGGAAAGATCATATCTGTACTCTTATCAAACAAAGGCGGCTTTCAAGAGGCTGACTGACTGAGTGCTTCACCCGTTTTCTGTAGGACTGTAGTGACTCTTTTACCTCCACACAGTTGTTGACTCTATATACGGGCCTTGAACTCTTTGATGTTCGTAATGTGAGTCCTATATTAAGCACGTAAGGACTCCTATATTAAGCACGTAAGGACTCCTATACTAAGCACGTAAGGACTCCTATATTAAACACGTAAGGACTAGTATACTAAGCCCTCCCAATTCTTTCGTGGGGTATATTTTCAGTCGTCTGTTTACCATCTCTCGTAGCCGTGAATAAACCGACGAACATAATAAAAATAAGACTTTAAAAGGCATTTAGGATTAATGGGTACGATGCACCTCTCAACCATTTGCAGATTAGTGTTAAAAATAACTTTCCAGCCCCAGTTTGCTTCTCCTGTATATGGGAGGGACAACTCCTCCTGCCTTATTGAACGGGCTGGATTCAAAAGCCTTTAGAGTGATTTCCACTTCCCTTCTCAGTCAGTGACTATTTTTATCCTACTTGGTTCTGCGCTGTTACATCAGTTTATCTTTTCAAAACCGTGTTAGTTCTTATAAGGTTAAATATATAACTTTTATTCTGCCTGTCACTGATAAATAAATAATTGCAGCATACAACAATAGGACTATGTTTATATTCAAACTCTTTTTTTCTCTTATGTATGACGTACAGAAATGTGCAAAGAAACAGTCATGAACTACTCTCCATCCAAACTTTAAAATATTTCATACAAATTCACTCCTTATATTGTAAACACACACACACACACACACACGCACACACACACACACACACACACAGGTAGGCAAAAGGCTGGAAATAACCCCGTGGCAGGTAGGTAAAGGCAGTGTGTTCAACCTTCCATCTAGTCCTATTCACCACCTTTCCTATAAGGCCTCCTCTTCCCTCCTCTTTAAGTGGGGATCTGGACCTTACGACTCCTTGGGGGTTGGCATGATCTTTCCCCGGGGTGCCAGCAATTTCATACTACTATCGGGGGTAAAAAAGTGCGATGCCAAGGTGGACTGTAAGGGCCAAAGTCGTCTTGTAGGGTGCATGAGGGGAGTGAGAGAGATTGAAAAGGTGGTTGTGTTTGGTTGTTGTGTAAGGCGTATGTAGACAGACTTTATTATTATTATCATTATTATTATTATTATTGTTGTAAAAGCTGATGTTGTAGGATATTGATTTAATGTATGTGTGGTACTTGGGGTAATGTTCAGATAGGCTATTATATAGTTTATCACATATATTCGTATCGAGGCAATGAAAACACATGACACTGCTTAATACATAATAATTGATTGATTGATTGATATTAGGTGCCGCAACAGCGAGGTCATATAGTGCCAGAAAAAAGTGATAAAGAGGTGAGACAGTAAGTAGAAAGGAAATAGAAAAAAAGAAGGTTTAATACATAGTAATAATAATAATATCCTTAACCACTACAACACATGATATAATAGTTAGTTTTCCGTCCAGACTCGAGTGAAGTACCGGTATGTAATGAGTTATCAAAAGTGAGTAAATGACTGAGAAAGTGAGTGATCATATGGAGTAGAGTAGATGGAAAAAGTGAGTGATCATATGGAGTAGAGTAGGTAGATGGAAAAGTGAGTGATCATGGAAAAAGTGTGTGAGTGAGCGATTGAATGCAAGTGAAATAGTGAGAAAGCTGGTGAGAACTACAGTATACGAGTTGCTAAGACCTGCTCGTCTAGTTTGTCACCGTAATTACCCAGCCGTAGCCACATTGCTGTCAAGGGGGGGGGGGGGGGCGTATAGGAGGGTGGGGTAGGGGGGGTAGATGAAGTAATGAGAATGGAAGAGGCTAGCTTGGTGAAGGTATGAGGAAATTGGAAGGAGGAGAAGAAGGTGGAGGAGCTATTGTGTACATGAGGAAGAGGAGGAGGAGAGAGGGAAAGTAAGAGGGAAGAACTTATAAAAGAAGGAAGGAAGGAAGGAAAGAAATGGAGGAAAGTAAGAGAATGATAGAGACGAAATAAAAAGTGAAGAGAGTAGGTATAGGCTAACTAACAAGGCAAAGTCACAAAAGGAAAGGAATACAAAGGGATACAAAGGAAGTACAGGCAACAGGAGGACCATATTTATACGAGGTTAACGGTACCTGTTTATCTATGTTAATATTGACCAGCTCGTATGCTGTATGTTAATAGAATTTATAATTTGTTAATACCAGAATCAAATCCCATTAAATTACTTTGTTTCCTCCACCATCAAGGTTATGCGATTGGTGAGGTTTGTTTGTTTGTCTGTCTGTGTGCCTGCTTTTGTTTGCATGATTCCGTAAAAATGTTATATGTGTAATATATAGTGCAACTTTAACCAGAGGTGGTCCAGAAAAGATAATCAAAATTTATTATCATCATTAGAAACTACTTTGAAAATTAACAAGGAGATAGAGGTGGGGAAAACACCCTTGTCGAAGTTAATGACAGAGAAGAGGGAGAGAATTACGATAATGAGGAGGAGGAGGAAGAAGAGATACATATGATAATGAAATGAGAACCATAAGTTGGAATTGGAAACCTTAATAATTCTTAGATTCTGACAAAAAGACATATACGTATACATACAGGGTCTAATTATCATAACTTTATTCCAACCATGATATTAATTAATTATAATACAAATTGGTGTTGATGTCATGGATTAGTTTTATATCCCTCAACCCATACCAAGCAACAGACCACTATTATTCTTGTTAATCTGACCCTGTTTCCTGGTATACTTTGGAGGAATAAAGGCACTCTAATGTACAGTTGCCTCCAAAAAATTCGAGACACTAACCTGCTAGATTCAAGTAGGAAGTGTCTCGAAATTTTTGTAGGCGACTGTACCAAAAGTGTATGAAAATGAATCCCCATTGCTTCCTGTTATACGAGGCTCTCTGTTATATGAGCTTTTCCGGCGACATGACTCAAAAGTTAATCATGCAGAAAGGGTTATCTAGTGAACATGCAAATTTAATGAAAATCCATTCGTTCACTTTGGGAGGTATTCTGCGAGCCAGCTAGCGAGGGGGGACACACACACACACACACACACACACACACACACACACACACACACACACACACACACACACACACACACACACACACACACACACACACACACACACACACACACACACACACACACACACACACACACACACACACACAAGTAAAAATAAAATAAAATAAAAACTCATCTTCCAGTATTATTCCATTTATAAGGAGGTAATATATTTTGAGTGTCTTTGAGGGCTACTGGTTCCTTCATATAATGCAACAAAACATAGTATACCATAGTCTTATATTGAAGTTATTTGTAACCTGGAATAGTTTGGAGGAATCATTATCCCTCCAATTCACCATTAGGTTCATTTGATACATATTTTGATCCATCTTGCTGTTTTGAAGTTACTTTGACTACACTTGACACACACAGACAGACAGACAGACACACGTGCTTTGAAGTTACTTGGCTTAACACACACACACACACACACACACACACACACACACACACACACACACACACACACACACACACACACACACACACACACACACACTTATTGACTGGATAAAACAGACTGTGGGTTTTATGGAGGGTAATGACAGGGAGAAGAGGTGGAAGTAGGGAGAAAGATATGATAATGAGGAAGAGGTGGAGGGAATTATGAGGGCAGGAGGAGAGGTGAGGGGAAGGAGGTGTGTTCTAACGAGAGACTGTGAGGAAGAGGAGGAGAAGAAGGAGGAGGAAACAGGGAGAGGAGGAGGAGTAGTTGAGGAGGAGAAATTGAGATGGTCAGGAAAAGGGAGAGGATGAGGAGAGGGAGGAGGAGAAGGAGGTAGAGTAATTGAGGAGAAGAAAAGGAGATGATCAGGAAAAGTAGTAGAAGAGGAAAAAAGAAGAGGAGGAAGAAGAATTGTAAGAGTACAATATTTCTCAAGATGAATAAAATAATTTGATGTACTTTATGAAGGGAAGGTTGATGTTTCCTCTTGTTTTGATAAATCTTCAGGTACAATAACATGTTTCATAACTCCAGTGCAAGAATAACTGAGTGAATAGGCTGTTCTCCCACTGGTTCCTTCCTCCCCAAATGATTTAGGCCTAACAGGAGGTAACAATGAAGACACAGCTCAAAGGCTTATACTGGTATATAGTGTCGCTGGAAGAGACACCATTACTTACCTTGATGAAAATAAACTCGCTCGCCTATACATATTAAGAGTTTTATTATTATTATTAACTTTTATACAATGTTATTTGATATTAGTGAGGAAACCATTGAACAAGTATTTGAGCTAAAGCATAATATTTAGTTATGATTACCATAATTGTATCAAAGTTTAGCGAGTAGACAAGAATATGAGAATTACTCCAAATTCAGCTTAATGTTATACCGGTATTTAATGTAAAGTACGTGTACAGGACGTGGGTGAAGAACATGTACAATTGCATGCACTTATAACTGGTACAGGAGAAGGCAACTGTTGACGGAAAGAGTATATACGTGGTAATAAAGTGTGTATATACAGTACATGCAGGCAAGTTTTAAGGTTCAATTTACATAGAGAAGAAACATGAAAATCGTCTCAAATATATAACTGTACTCAAGTTGTGTTAATAAATGTTTTGATAAATATGTGAATACAAGTAAATGAATAAACTAAAACATAATAATAGTTACCAAGTACCGGTAACTTAATAAACGAAAACGTAATAAGTTGCCTAAGGAACTAACTACTTTAGCCTTACGTATCAACCAGAACCTTTGTGTGAAAAGGGTAATGACAAGGAAATAAAGCCCTGGACAAAGTAATGAGGACAGTTTAATTCCATAGAGAGCCGGGTGCAGCTGGCTTAAGGGGGGAGAGTATACGTCTTGTGGTACATTGGAGTGCTTTCATTCCTCCAAAGTATGCCAGGAAACAGAACCAGATTAATAGAACTAATGGTATTCTGTTGCTTGGAGTAGTTTGAAGGAATCGGTTGCTCCAAATTTACCAACACTGTACTCTCCCCTTAATGACCACCGACAAATGAGAAGGGAGCAAGACGCCATGAATACTAATGAACCGGTACCATCCAACCCCCCATGTAGCCTCGGTAGCGTTAGTAAGGAGTCAACGAAACGAACCCATTACCTCTTTACCACCTTTAGACCGTGTGTGTGTGTGTGTGTGTGTGTGTGTGTGTGTGTGTGTGTGTGTGTGTGTGTGTGTGTGTGTGTGTGTGTGTGTGTGTGTAATCGCCGACGTTGCAAAGTTGGGTCTGGCCTTTTTTTTTTTTTTTTTTTTTTTTACAAGCCATTGGTATATTGGTGGTAAACAAAAGGGGAAAATTACTTGTAACTATAAAAAAAGTTTAATAATCTCGACAATGTTTGAAAAGTGTAAATAATTGGCCAGTTTTCTATCAATTTTGTACTTAAATATTCCCTTCCATGATAATAGACATAATACGTTGATATAAAACTAGGATACTCATCAATTAACAAATGGAAGTAAAACATTAAACTCACCTTTCAGCTCCTAGGACTTAGTAGGTGCCTGGTCATTTTCACACTGTGGCTGCACGTACTTTTACTTTTTTTTTTTTTTTTTTTTTTTTTTTTTTTTTTAAAGCAGGATTTCTGATGCAAGCTCTAACAAGAGAAAAAAAAATCAGACGTGTTACAATGTGGCAGTGAGAATTGTACCCAGAATACGAAAATAAGCAACACAAATGTCTTTTCTCTTCTTTTTGGTATAAAAGATTAGACAGTTATTTCTTTAGAATTCTCTTAAGATAATACTAATGTCGTGGTGCTTTGTGTGAAGAGACTTTGCATTAGTAAGAACCCTATATATAGCCCTTATTACACTGGTGATTTTTGCAATGGATGATATAATATGGATATCAGCTAAAGCCCTTATTACACTGGTGATTTTTGCAATGGATGATATAATATGGATATCAGCTAAAGCCCTTATTACACTGGTGGTTTTTGCAATGGATGATATATTATGGATATCAGCTAAAGCCCTTATTACACTGGTGATTTTTGCAATGGATGATATATTATGGATATCAGCTAAAGCCCTTATTACACTGGTGATTTTTGCAATGGATGATATATTATGGATATCAGATACAACTGTCGAGCGTGTTGTTGTCATAATGAGGAAGACAAAGTTTGGTGCCGGCCTGTGTGTGTGTCCCGTCCCGTCCCCCTCCCCGTCCTCGTCCCCCTCCCCTTCTCACTGTAACTTCTACTGTTATGTGTTGCTCGTATATCGTCTCGACCAAACAGTTAGACAGACAGACAGGGGGAGTAATTAATTGCACGTTTAGCGCTCTTGGTCTGAGTTGCTGCTCACGTGGCTTCAACCTCGCCCTCAAGTGTAAGATAGTGCTATAATATTATTCCCTTCAACACTCACACTCACACATTTTGGCCTAATGTAGAATCAAAATTGTCCTGAGAGAAAGTTTGTGTTTCCGAAATTCTGTCGTCGCATTATCTAGTTTTTTTTCTCTCTCTCTCTCTTCACCGTTGGAAACGTCAGTGGTGAGAGGGAAACTATATATTAAACAGTCTATAATTATATAAAAGGATTTTGTTGAATACAGACAGTGATTCTTATCCTCTTTTTGGCGGGTAAACTGCATTTGTTGTTGTCAGGAGGAAAAGGAATTGGAGTTAGTAGAGAGCAGAACGTGTGGGTTAGGTTAGGAGGTGGAGTTAGTAGCAAGCAGCAGGACGTTGTGGGTTGTATTTCTTTCACATTTATATCACAACTTCTCTCTTCCTTCTCCTCTTCCACCAGCATTTCCTTTTTATCTTTTTTTTTTCTGTTCTCCCTCTTTCGCTCAGTATCCCCTTGTTTTCTCATGTTCTTTTTCTTTCTCATTTTATTTTTTTATTTTTTTATTTTTTTTACATTTCATCATAGTAGTTCAGTTTTCCTTGCTATGCTTCATTTTATCCTTCGTATTTTTTTTCTATTTTTTTCGTTTTCTTTATTTTTATCCAACCACTCATTTTTTTCTTTCTGCAACACTTTTTCTTCGTCCGTTTTCCTTTCTTTATTATTATCTTCCTCCTCTGCCTCCTCCCAATTTTTTTTTTCTGACTCTCCACTTCGATTTTTATTCTTTTTGTTATATTTACTATCACACCAATTTGTTTTCCTTCTTTTTCTACTCCTCCCTTTTTCTCTTTATTATTATTATTATTATTATTACTCTTTGACAGGATTATTAAGTTACTGTTTCTATTTTCTCTACCTAAATCCAATAACCATCTTTTCTTTCCATTCTCCTTCATCCCAATTCTCTTTTCTTATCCCTCATCCCCTTTTTCCTTTTTCCTTCCATTTCTCCTCCTTTTCCAGTCTTTCTTTCCATTTTCATCCCCATTTTCCTTCCATTTCTCCTACTTTTCCTGTTTCTTTCCATTTTCATCCCCATTTTCCTTCCATTTCTCCTCCTTGTCTCTTTCCATTTTTCATCTCTTTTCTCCTTCCATTCCCCTTCATCCCCTTTCTTCTTTTACCCTTTCTGTTTTCCATTCGTTGTTTCATTTCCCTCTCCTTTCCCTCTCACCTCCCACTCCACTCTTGGCATTCTGTTACAACCATCCCTCATCCACTCGTCTCCCCTTCCATTCTCTTCCCTCCCAATATCCTTCCACTTCACTCCTCTCCACATCTCCCCTCACCCCTTTCACCACTCTCCTTTCCTCCCCCCTTTCCATACCCTCTCACCCTCCCTCCCCCCCACTCGTATCCTCTGCACCCCCTACCTTCCCTACCCCTTTCCACACCCTCCCACCCCCTTTCTGATGCCACACTACAAAGGGGGAACAGGAAAGGGGAAGGGTGGGAAAAGGAATAAAAATATTGAAATCATTAGGTTAGGTTAGAAGAAAGGAAAGGGGTACTATGGGAAGAAAGGGAAAGAGACAGACAGACAAGCAGACAAACAAACAGAAAGTAACGCGACAGTGAAGCAGAGAGAGAGAGAGTAGGAGGGAGGGGATGAAGGACAACACAAACATAACACTAAAAGCCTTCACAAATCTCTCTCTTCCTTGAGTGTCCGAGGTTCGAGTATACACACTATAGACTCTTGTTGAACGTCACCGGTTTCATAGTTTGTGTGTGTTCTCCCAAGTTGTGTGTCTTTTCTTTTGTGTGTGTGTGCGTTTTCCCAAGTTTTGTGTCTTTTCTTTTTGTGTGTGTGCGTTTTCCCAAGTTGCGTGTGTCTTTTCTTTTTCGTGTGCGTTTTCCTAATTTGTGTGTCTTCTTTTCTTTGTGTGATGTGTGTTTTCCCAACTCGTGTGTCTTTTCTTTTTTGTGTGTGTCGTTCTCCCAAGTCGTGTGTCTTTTCTTGTGTGTGTGCGTTCTCCCAAGTCGTGTGCGTTTTATTTTTTTTCACTGGCAGAATTTAAACTCTCATTAGGGAAGGGGTCAAAGTCATAAATACCTTCCTCACGCTGGCTGATGCAGGGTTGAGACTGTGTGTGTGTGTGTGTATGTGTGATTGTGAGTGTGTGTGTGTGTGTGTGTGGAGGCGTTTGGAATTCAGGGGGTCAAGTTTTTGTTTACTCAGTAATTTTCGACCTGCAAATAAAATCGTCTGGCGTTAATCAGTGCCAAATTCTTCACGGTACTATTTTCACCTGTTTGTGTGCATCTATTGTTTTGTATCTCCAATCTTTAAGGTCAAAGTATCGTTGGGACTAATAGGAGAGGCGTAGGATTTACAAACTGAGGAAAAAAGATCAAAAGTTTTAATTAAAGCTTCGTATAAATTGAAATGTGCAAGTCATGTTTCTAGGAAAGTAAATATTTCAAAGAGACGAGTGGTGGGTGGGTGTTAGATGTCGGGGGTTAAGCCTTTGAGGAACGTGAGAAGTGTGGGAGGTGATTAAAGGTTAGAAGTGTGTGTGTGTGTGTGTGTGTGTGTGTGTGTGTGTGTGTGTGTGTGTGTGTGTGATGGATTTACAGCGTGTGTGAGTGTGGAGTTTACTGAGTGGCATGAGTGACAGTAGGTAAGTGAGGTGAAAATAATGAAGGTTGTGTGTTGAAAATAGGAACCCAAAGTGAAGTATTATTATTATTATTATTATTATTATTATTATGTGAGGGGAGAAATGAATGGAAGAGGACCAATGAATGAGATTGAGTTACCGGTATATGTCATGTTGTTGTCAATTTACCTCGGTTGTTGTTATAGAATGTTGTTGTGAGGTGAGATGTTCGCTGGTGAGGAGTGTGAAGTGTGTGTGTGTGTGTATGTGTGTGTAAAGTTAGTGAGGCAGGAAGTCTAAAGTTATGGGACAGTTCATTTCATTGTGTTGTTGTTGTTGTTGTTATGGAGGTGGTAGTAGTGGTGTTGTGTTGTGTTGGTGGTGAGGGTGCCAGTGGTGGTGGTTGTGATATGGTGGCATGGGTTGTGGTGGAAATTTATGTAAAGGGTAATTAAATACGTAAATCATTTGTGTGTGTTTGTAAGAGAGAGAGAGAGAGAGAGAGAGAGAGAGAGAGAGAGAGGAACGAATGAGGAATATAGAGAAAGAGATGGAAGGATAAAATAGACGGGTTAGACGAAAGAAGGAAATCACCAAGAATATTTTTAGGGGTGTGATAAGCTGCATGTGTGTGTTCATCATACCTGTGTTAATTATGTTTCTCTTCCCCAGGTAAGGTGATGGTGATGGTGATGGTACTACAATGAGATGTCGACCCAAACGCTGGAATCAAAAGTAATGTATGTATGTATGGTAAATTATCTGTTTTAATTATTTTTTTATCCACCGATTATAAACACTACCTACCCTTAGATAGTGTTGCTATTTTTTCAGTACATTATCCGATAGTGGATGAATACTTTAAAAATGGGTATGATAAAATATGTTGTCTGCAAGAATGTAAAATCACAATGATAAGTTTGCTAGTACACAATGATAGGCTGCATATACACTGGCCTACATCGAACATTCACGGATTATAATACAATGTACACAAAGGTTAGACATTCGTGCATTAAGAGTGATACGTGAATCGCTTCTCATTTTAGTGTTCTTTCCCTGTTGCCTACCATACGAGTTGACTATTGAAAGATATCCCAGAAACTACTTTGTACTGCATCTACGTGTGTATATAGTTTTCAACGACTGGACACACACACACACACACACACACACACATACACATGTAGACAAGCACAGCGTACACACATACACACAAGTAGACACACTCAAACACACAAGTAGACACACACAAACACACACGTAGACAAGCACAGCGTACACACACATACACACAAGTAGACACACACACACACACGTAGACAAGCACAGCGCACACAACACACACAAACACACACATGTAGACAAGCACAGCGTACACACACAACACACACACACACACACAACCTCAATATAATCTCTGTTCGCAAGGCTGGTTCTTTTCGCAATCCCCCCCAGACCTTGCTCGGCTAATTAGGGTCTTGATTACGGTAGCCAGGGGTAATCAGTAGAGTGGCTCCCTGAATTGATCCCCTTTCCCTGGCTAATTAGGGGCAGGTAAGGAAGCAGGTGGTGAATAAGGCACATAACAACACGAGGAAAGTGAAGCCAGTGAGTCCTGCTGGTGGTGACAAGAAATAGAGTATCTATCTTGAATTAGCTTAGTTAATTAAGAGAGTAATTCACTTTTGTTATGCTTGGAGTGCTTAGTTAAAGGGGGGTAATTCACTTTTGTTTACACTTGGAGTGCCTTGATTCCTACAATTAAAGTACGCCAGGAAAAACAGGACCAGATGAATAAAACTGATGGTGTTCTGTTTCCTGGAATAGCCAAATTTGGAGGAATCATTTGCTCCAGATTTACCACCCAAAACAATGTGATATATATTATACCTTCTTAAAATCTTCGAAGATGTTTGCAATGAAATTTATACTGAGTCGTCTGAATTTGTTGTAAAGTCTTTGTGTTGATGGTTATTACGGAGATTCATTTTAGAAAGAGTCATATTATAAAGAGTCATTCATGATTGTTTTATAAAGACAGTTGTTCTCCTACTGTGAGAATCTTACCCGGTGGACACAATACAATATCATACACACATTATAGTCTCACTCCTTTTGTCTACAACTCTATTGTAATACATTATAATACAAGAAGTACATTTTGGCCATGGAAAGTAGCTACATGTGTACTGTACTTAGAGCAGATTATGGTCGTAATGATCTTGTACTTCTGTTACCTAATTAAAGAGTTGACAGAGATACCATTTTATTTATGTATGTATTTTTTGTATTCGCCAGTTGTAATGTACTGCTTGACTGGGATGTGACACAGAACATAACGTTTGCAAAGTACAATTGCCTGCATTTATAACTAGTACAGGGCTAGAGGACTGACAACGCAGAATGTACCAGTTAGGCTATAAGTGCTGGCAACTGTACATGTCAAATTCATCATA
Source organism: Petrolisthes manimaculis (assembly GCA_034508575.1). Classification (NCBI taxonomy): domain Eukaryota; kingdom Metazoa; phylum Arthropoda; class Malacostraca; order Decapoda; family Porcellanidae; genus Petrolisthes; species Petrolisthes manimaculis. Next base: position 34,812 of record JAWZYT010001474.1, on the reverse strand, counting down.
TGCATATAGACCGAAATGAGTTTATGTTGACCTATGCAACAGTTCTTCATGACTGCATACACACACAACTCAACTCGAGAATAACTTTCCGTAACACACCTTTAAAGTTTCGTGTAGCCGCCAGCGAGTTCCGGGTAAAGATGTAGCTGGGAGGTACTACATATTCAAGGTTCTCACTTTGTACTCTTAAGGGGGAGGTTGCATGGTTCTCTTGTTGGTGAAGTGGAAGGTCTCTTGATTCCTCCTAACTGTGGGGTGTGTGGGGTGTAGAAAGCCTGTCCCCTATTCCTGCACCCCCTCTTAACCCCCACCCAAGCTTGTCTCCCTACTCCCGCACCCCCCCAAAACCCCCAAGCCTGTCTCCCTACTCCCGCACCCCCCCCCCCAAAAAAAAAAAAAGCCTGTCTCCCTACTCCCGCACCCCCTCAAAACTCCCAAGCCTGTCTCCCTACTCCCGCACCCCCCAAAAAAAACCCAAGCCTGTCCCCTACTCCCACACACCCTTAACTCGTATATACTTGTAGTGAACTTTCCAGAGGATGAGTTTGGGTCTTGGCTAATTAATCTCAAACAGCTTTTAGGTTCTCCTTTGGTGCCTAATGCGTTTGATACAGTGCCGGTGTAAAGTTGGTGTTCGAAGCTACTATATATACCTGCATGGAGTCTGTTACTTCGCTAATTTTAATTTATTTATTATATAGGCTGGTGATGGAGTTGTACTTTTGTTGTTTATCCACCTGCTCCTCTTCATCCACCGCCTCCTCCACCTCCTTCTCCATCTCCTCCACCTCTACCTTTAATATCAATCAATCAATCAATTCTCCTCCACCTCAGAAAACTATATAGATGTTGGGACCAAAAGAATGATGATGTGTTTTATGGGAGTGATAATAAGCAATATAATAATTATATTACCATTAACAATTAAGGCAGTTAAGGAGTTATTTAATATCTTGGTGGTTTTATGATAGTGTTATTAAGCAATGGCATAATATCACCATTAGCAAGGCAGGTAAGGAAGTACTAAATATATATCTTCTTTTTTTAATTGGAAGGCTTCTGATTCCTTAAGGACCCTGTGATCGTGTATGAAAATTGGAGGCTTCTGATTCCTCCTACCTATGCCACGAAACAAGCTCCTTCCCTATAGATGGTGTTTCGTGGCAGTGTTTGAAGGACTCATTTACCTTCAATTTTCTGACTACATCACAGGGTCCTTAATTGAAACTATGAGAGGAAACAGACAATTTTAGAAGATTATTATTTTGTAGTACTTGACGTATTTAATATATATATCTTTTGGTTAAATTGGAAGGCTATTGATTCCTAGTGACTATGAGAGGAAACATACAATTTTAAAAGATTATTGTTTTATAGACAAGTTTGGAGGAATCATTAGCTCTCCAGTTTGACCACAAAGGATTATTTTATACCCGCTGACTTCTGGAGGTTACGCACGAGAACTTTTCATTGCGACTGTACATGCAAATATAAACACGTACACAATCCACTTACCCGGAAATCCAATGCACCCAGAAGCACTCTCATAACACACACACACACACTCTCTCTCTCTCTCTCTCTCTCTCTCTCTCTCTCTCTCTCTCTCTCTCTCTCTCTCTCTCTCTCTCTCTCTCTCTCTCTCTCTCTCTCTCTCTCTCTCACAACACACATACACACACACACTCTCTCTCTCTCTCTCTCTCTCTCTCTCTCTCTCTCTCTCTCTCTCTCTCTCTCTCTCTCTCTCTCTCTCTCTCTCTCTCTCTCTCTCTCTCTCTCTCTCTCTCTCTCTCTCTCCCTCCCTCCCTCCCTTCCTCCCTCCCTCCCTCCCTCCCTCCCTCCCTCCCCCTCTCTCTTTCTCTCTCTCTCTCTCTCAACACACACACACACACAACACTAGTCCCACACATGCAGTATACTTCCCCTATCTGAAACACAAACAATGGGAAACTGAGTGACTGAGTGACGTGCAAGCAAGCAAGCAAGCAGACTCCATGCAAGCAGAGTGAGTAGAAGCGCCCCAGGCAGTGGTGTGGTGTGGTGTGCTGGAAACTAACAAAACAGAGGGAGTCAAGTTGTGTGTGTGTGTGTGTGTGTGTGTAAGGGGGGTTAGGGTGAAAAGGTGAAAGCTGGGGATGATGTGAGCAAAGAGAGAGAGAGAGAGAGAGAGAGAGAGAGAGAGAGAGAGAGAGAGAGAGAGAGAGAGAGAGAAAGGGAGAGAGTAAACAAAACTAAAGCAGAATGGAGAATATAGACTGAGAAAAAGCAGACAGATATAAGACAAATCCTTATGTATTTTTGGACGAAGTGAAAGATTGGAGAAAATAAAAGAACACATTCAGAATCTGCTGATAATTTCCACATCTCTGGTATAATTAAATGGTTAATAATTCCTTCAATCTTTGCCACGAACGGAAGGAGAGGACGAAGGAAGTATAATTAAATGGTTACGAAGGAAGTATAATTAAATGGTTACGAAGGAAGTATAATTAAATGATTACTGATTCTTTCAACTTTGCCACGAAACGGAAGGCTAGGACGAAGGAAGTTGTTAGTCAGTAGCCACCTAATCTGTTTTGAAGGACAGGAGGATGGAGGTTGGAGGAAATTAGTAGCCCTCCAACTTGCCAATATTACCTGCCTTAATGCTTGGGTCGTCATCAGTCATGTCGGATGCAACCAGACCAGACAGGAAGAGGAAGAGGAAGAGGAGAGGAGGGATGATGTGGAGGAGGAGAAGGAGGATTGGGGAAGGAGGAGGATGAGTAGAAGACAGAAGGAGGCTGAAGGATTGGAGGTGGAGGAGGAGACAGATGGCTTGGAGGAGGAGGAGGAAAAGGAAGAGGAGGATGAGAAGAAGACAGGAGGAGACGGAAGGCGTTGAAAAGAGGAGGGGAAGGAGATAGGAGGAGAAGGAAAAGGAAAAGGAAATAGGAGGAGGGGAAGGAAAAGGAAGAGGAGGAGGAGAAGAAGACAGGAAGAAACTGAAGGCGTTGAGAAGAGGTGTGGAAGGAGATAGGAAGATAAGAAGGAAAAGAAAACAAGAGAAGGAAAAGGAAGAGGAACAGGAGGAGGAGGATAAATATGAGACAGGAGGTGTGATGGATATATTGATGTGATGGATCGGGCACTGCTTCGGAGCCTCCAGGGCTTTGAAGTGCATTGGTGGCGGGCCCAGCGTGAGATGACACCTGCTTTGGACATTACACGTACACACACGTACACACACACATACACACACACATATCTGGTACGGTACATCATGATCTCTTATTTATATTCGATAGGTCATGCACACACACACACACACACACACACACACACACACACACACACACATACACAAAATGGTGGACTGTTGCTTAAATAGTTTGGAGGAATCAGTTACTCCAAATTTACCAAGACTGTAATACCCCCTTAATTAAGCGTACCATACACACACAGAGGACGAGTACACACCTGGTAGTTGGTACAAATGTTTTTTTCTTCTTTTTTTTCACACCCGAAAGGCCCACACACACAAACAGTTAGTTTACACGCACCATAATAACAAACACAAAGAGAAACACATCCTGGCGAGGATCCGTGGAAGGTGTGTGTTGAAGGTATAGTTGTGGGAGAGAATATATATACTGCAGGTAATTAGATACTTTGTTAGTACGGGTTGTGGTCTGGAGAACACTGTAGGGGGTGGAGAGAAGAGAAGAGAAGAGTGAGAACAGTCAAGAGGAGATGGGTGGAGAGAGAGGGCCGACTGGGAGAGAGTAAGGGTTAAGTTGAGAGAGAGAGAGAGAGAGAGAGAGAGAGAGAGAGATCAGGTGTCAAAGGTGGCAAAGCTGAGAGGGCCAAGAGAGGAACTAAGATGTTGACGAGACAAACACTCAGGTCGGTTGAAAGAGGATTCTCTCTCTCTCTCTCTCTCCTCCCATACTTGGTCCATCCCTCCCTCCCTCCCTTACTACTACCCTCTGTCTCTCCTCCTTCCCTTCTTCACTACTACCCTCTGTCCCTCCCTCCTCACTACTACCCTCTGTCCCTCCCTCCCTTACTACTACCCTTTGTCCCTCCCTCACTACTACCTCTGTCTCTCCCTCCTCCCTTCAGTACTACCCTCTGTCCCTCCCTCCTTCCCTCAATCACTAACCCTCTTTCCTTCACCCCATCCCTCACTACCCTTTTCCCCTCCCTCACTCCCTCCTCACCCAATCACCTGCCTTCTGTTCTCGTCCATATCATTCCCCCTTCACACTTAAGCTTTCTCACATTCTATATATATCCATTCTCCTCCCCTCTCTCTCTCTTATCTCCCAGTTATTCGTATTGCTATTACCTCCTCCCCAGCTTTATTCCAATTTCTATCATGTTCACTGTCTCTCCCTTCTCATTGTTCCCTATTCTCCACTCCCATTTTCTCTCTATTTTTGTCTATTTTATACCTTTTATCTTCCTTCTTATCTATACCTTTCCAGCTCCTCGGGGTAGCCTAAAGGAAAAGGAAAACACATAGAAGGAATGGATGGTGAGGGTAGGAGACGACGGAAGGAGAGAGGTGGATAGGGTCGAGTAGGGAAGGGGAGGTGGGTCATGTTGAGATTGGAAGGTAAAAGTCCGATAATGTAAGGGGAGAAAAGGTCATAGGAGGGTGAAGTATCCTGAGTAGAGAAGGGCGGGGGGTTGAAGGGGGCAGGGCAGGAAGGGCGAAGTAATCTAGAAGGAAGGAAAGGAAAGGAAGGGGAGAATGGAAGGTACAATTTTAGATGCTGTGGGTAAGGAAAGAGGGACGAGGAGTTGTGGTTTGAAGGGAGAATAGGCGACAAGGAGGGATAGAAGAAGGAACCCAGAAGGAAGGAAGGAGGAAGGTGGAAAAGGTAGGATAGGCAGGTTTTTGGAAGGGAGGAAAAGTAGAAATGGATGAAGATTGAGGAGCTAAAATAATGGAGAAAGAGAGAAATAGTAAGGCAAAAAGGACAGGTTAAGATAATATACGAAGGAAGGGAAATACATTAACTCACATGTTTCCATTAATATAATAAATATCACACAGTTTTTAAACATAAATTAAATACACACTGCATGTTCTTCAGTCGAGCCTACAAGTGTTAAGTTAAGTTAGGTTTGACAGTAGGTTGGATGGGTAGACATGAAAAGATAATAAAAAATAAAATAAAATAAACCATCGCATAGGGATAATGTAGTTGAATGTTTATGCTCGTGTCCCCTAGATTTATTCAATGTTATCTAAATTATTTGTAATGTAAATACAATACATACATACATACAGACAGGTACTACATATCATCATGTTATGTCCAGTCTCAATGTTAAATAAAGGTTACATTGAGGGAAAAGGTTATACAGCTGCTGACGTCATTATATTATTATCTCTGTTGTTGTTGTTGTTGACAGTTGTGGTTGGGTGGTTGGTGGATGGTTAATTAATGCTATGTTCGAATTGGTGTTTGGTATTTCTTGTCGTGGGTATGGGTGGTGATTGTGGTTGTTGTTGTTGTTGTTGTTTTTATATGTGGTTGCTGTGGTGGTGGTGGTGGTGGTACTTGTTTGTGGTTGTTGTATTCAGCTGTTGTTGTGGTTGTTGTTGTTGATTAGGTGTTTGGCAATTGTTATGATTGTTTCTGATGCAACAGGGTTATTTTTATACCTGTTTGTGTTTGTTGTTGTTTGTTTTGGTTTTGGTTGTCTGTGGTGGTTGTTTATTATGTAATAGTGGTTGTTATTCTAGTTTTGTGATGTTATTGATGTGCCATTGGTTGTTATTTGTTTGTGGCTGTTTATGTCATTGTCAGGATCGCTTTTATGTAATAGTAGTGGTTGTTATTCTTGTATGTGGTTAGTGATGTGGTATAGGGGGTTATTGTTTATAGCTGTTTTTGTTATTGTCGTAATTATTATTGATGTAATATTGGTTGTTTTTGGTTGTCGTGGTGGTGTTGGTTTACTTTGTGGTGGTTATTGCTTTGTGTTGCAGATTGCAGCTCTTTGTACGTGTGTCTGACCGAGCGGATGTGCTTGTGTTATAATGCCAGGTTATAAAAATAGAACCGTGGTCTTTTATGCAATATGGACCCTTGTGTGTGTGTGTGTGTGTGTGTTGTGTGTGTGTGATGAACGGGTATAAGAATGGTGATGTTTATGTGTTAGTGTGTGTTTCGTGTGTATGTGAATAAGTGCCCAGTGTGTATGTGTGTGTGTGGCTGTGGGTCTGCTTAACGTGTGCCTGGGCGTGAAATTGTGTACGTATATTATGCGCGTGTACCTCTTTGCAGCAAGTCAGTTTTCTCATTTGTCTTCGCTCACAACAAAGACCCACTAAACTCCTAAACAAAAAGGGGAACTTGGTGGACCACTTGATGTAGCGTCAGGTGTTATTAGTTCTCATATAAGACGTGGCCAAATGTCGTAAACCAAGATTGAAATTTGTTACATAGAGAGACAGTATTTTCCTTACCTAGCCTACACATAATCATATGAATTTAGTCAGAAAACAATCGTCAGCTGTTGTTTACAAGTAAGTTGGTCACATATAAAAGTAAAACGTTTTGAAGATGTATCATTAATACATTACCGTTCAGTACGTTTGATTAGAGGTGCATGGCCGGCTTAAGTTATATTTATGGATTAACGTTTTTGTTCGTGTGAATTGCTGTATTGTCTTGCAGCATTGCATTGAAAAGTTGATTACAATTGCAATGTGCATTTCACCTGCCATTAGTAGGGTCGGTGCTTTGTGTTGCATGGCAGTTTTTCCTCGTGTGATATAAACATGTTGCAGTCGCATTGTGTTGCCACGGGTTCGAGGGGGTCTTGTCGCACTTGTGTTCTCGCTAAATCTGTGTTGTTGTTGTTGTTTTACCGACGTGTGTTGTGTTGTAATTTTTGTGTTACGTACGTGTGTTCAGGTTTCATTTCTCCCAGGCAGGCAGGCAGGAAGGCAGGAGGCGAGGTCATTGTCTTGATGAAAGGGAGGAAAAGAGGAGACGAGAAGTTAGGGAGAGCAATGGATGTAGAAGAGAGGAATGTGTAAATGAAGGAGTGGAGGAGAGACGTAACATGCAGCGAGAGAGAGAGAAAGGGTGTTAATGTGTGAGAGAAAGTTGAGGAGAAAGAGGGGGTGTAAATGAAGGAGTGGAGGGAGAGAGAGAGTGCATGGGAAAGAGAGAAAGGGGGTTAAAGTGTGAGAGAAACTTGAGGAGAAAGAGAGGGTGGTGTTGATGGAGGAAGGAGGGAAAGTGTGAGAAGAGGATAAATGAGAAGTTGGAATAAAGTACGAATAGAGAAATAAATGGAAAAAATATAGAAGGAATGATGAGTGAAAATGGGTACTTTAATATTTTAGTTAGTAGTAGTAGCCTAGTAAGAGTAGTAATAGTAGTAGTAATAATAATAGGAGTAGTAGTAGTAGTAGAGTAGTAGATAGTAGTAATAATAATAGGAGTTGTAGTAGTAGTAGTTAAAGGAGTAGTACCGGTAGTAGTTATAGGAGTAGTAGTAGTCGTAGTAGTAGTAGTAGTAGTAGTATTACCGTTTATTCTAGATATGGAAATTATTTCGGACCCATGTATATATATATATTTTAGATGATTACAGTCCACACAGGATTATCAAGGACATAGGGGATTAGATATGTTCGTTTGATACACACACACACACAACACACACACACACACACACACACACACACACACACACACACACACACACACACACACACACACACACACACACTCACTCACTCACTCACTCACTCACTCACTCACTCACTCACTCACTCACTCACTCACTCTCTCTCTCTCTCTCTCTCTCTCTCTCTCTCTCTCTCTCTCTCTCTCTCTCTCTCTCTCAACACACACACAAATAAATATACACTCTGGAACATATTCTCGGTTTTTACACATAAACACACATATAGGCGTGTGTCACTCACGTCAACATCAAATGAGGTAACGTCAAATGTCAAGGTCACATCAGAGTCCAGGATGGCATAAAAGGCAAATTTCACATAAAAACCAGCTTTTGATACCACCCAATGATGTGTGTGTGTGTGTGTGTGTGTGTGTCGTGCGTACATACACAAACACACACATACACACACTCACACTCACCGACTGACTGACTGACTGTATGTATGAATACTGTATATACGAATACTCTTAACACTACATGGTACACATAACGCTAGTGGGTATTTGACAATATTACACATACAATGTAATTATCATTTATTATTTATTATTATTATTAACGATGACATGAATGCTGTATAAAGCTAATTGAAATTTGCCGAATGATGGATTTAAGCATTTTGTGTAAATTTCAGTAATGTCACCATGAATTTGCTGCTAAAATTATAATTGCCATTATAAATTTACGCGTGGAAGAGAGAGAGAGAGAGAGAGAGAGAGAGAGAGAGAGAGAGAGAGAGAGAGAGAGAGAGAGAGAGAGAGAGAGAGAGAGAGGATAGTGGAGCTGGCGTGGTTCAAAGTGATTTCAGCTCGAATGATTTTCCGATGTCGTTCTTTAAGGCAATTAAGGTAACACTATCTCCTCGGGTTTCATGTTAACAGTTAACTATTTGCTGTTGGAGGCCAGATAGATGAATTATTGATTGATAGATAGATAGATGGGTGCAGAAAAAACAGACAGACAGGTAGTTAATTACATACAAACAAATACTTTATCTGTGTATTGAAATAGGAGTACACTGGAGACATTGGTGTATAATTTATAAGGTGTATTCCAAGGCTATATTGAACGAAGATGTATCCAGTTCACAACAAGTAGAAGGCCAATATGTATGTGTGTATGTGTGTCCATGAGTGATAGTTAGGTATGTATGGTATGATGGTGTAACTTTTTATGTATAATATTCGTAACTGTATGATTAACTCCACATGTGACTTCATTGTTTTCCACATAATTAGTCATAATTATTTTTTTGCATTGTTAAGCAAACTTGTAAATAAAAATTAAATTAAAAATGTTTGGTGTAGCTTCATGTGTGACTAATCTGACTTACTGTATATCCAGTTTAGTTGTATACTGACTTAGAAATACTGTGTTTCCAAAATACATGAGTGTCTAGTATGAATAAATTGGGTACCTATGGAAATGATTAAGAACCGTATTATGATTGAACATATTATTCTCAAATATTATTATCATACGACTGAATAATGGTTTCATGCCACAAATATTGATTCTAAAATGTATATATATATTGAAGTTGTGAAATGTTTCATGTATTGTTTTTGTTATTTAGTGTTACTCATGTATTGTGTGTGTGTGTGTGTGTGTATGGTGTGTGTGTGTGTGTGTGTGTGTGTGTGTGTGAGTGAGTGTGTGTGTGTGTGTTTAAAGTGCGTTGCTCTGTCTTGACTGTCAATAGTAGTGTATATTTGTGTTTGTCAGATAATAGTGGTATGTGTGTGTGTGTGTGTGTGTCCGCTATCGATTCCTTCTTTGTTATGGCGGTGAAGCGAAGGAGGGAAAGAGGGGATGGGGGGGGGGGGAGGAGAGGGTGTTATCTCCCTCACACCTCACCCATCTTCTTTCCTCCATCACTTCCTCCCTCACACATTTTACTACTACAACATATATATATTTTTTATGTGCAGTCTACCCTGTCACTGGACGAAACAAAACGACCTTGTTATTTTCTCTCGTGTCTAAGATATTCTCATCAAAGTTCATAATAATAAAGCCTCGTTGTGTTTGCAAGTATACAAATCCGGATATATATATAGAGAGAGAATTAATTAGCGTTTATATTCACCCAGGAGAAGGTGTGTGTGTGTGTGTGTTCTGCAAGTGTTCTCTCTCGACATATTTTCCCTCTTATTATACTCAAAAATTTCTCCTGGATCCATGTTTATTTATTTTATTTTTTTCGTGAGATTTTTATTTTTCCTGCTTGCTTAAAAAAAATTCCATAAAGTATATAAATGTTTCTTGTCAGCTTCTGTCTTTTGTATTAATCTCTTTTCCATCTTTTCCATATCTTCTTAATATATTTGTTGTTACATTTACTTCATTTTTCTTCTGTGTTCTTGTCTTGCCTCCATCCTATTCTTCTCTCAGTCGTATTTTGTCTATTTTCCCCCTCCTCCTCCTCCCCCTGCTACCCTCCTCCATACCCTTCCTTCCCTCCCTCCCTCCCTCCCATACTTCCGTCAGTCGTATCTTATCACTCCTTTCCTGTTACTTCTCGGTCCCTCCCTCCCTTCCTCTCTCTCTCCCAGTCCCGTACCTCTTCCCTTCCTTTTACTCTTCTGTCTCGATTTTTATTTACATCTTACTCAATCACATCTAGTCTCTCTTCCTTCCCGTAACTACACATACACACACAGTCTCTCTCTCTCTCTCTCTCTCTCTCTCTCTCTCTCTCTCTCTCTCTCTCTCTCTCTCTCTCTCTCTCTCTCTCTCTCTCTCTCTCTCTCTCTCTCTCTCTCTCTCTCTGTGTGTGTGTGTGTGTTTGTTTGCTCCATCACCGCCTCTGTGTCACGTCTCCTCTCCCCTCAGGCCAGCTCTTTCTTCACACCTCTCTTCTCCCTGCCCCTCCCTCTCCCTCTCCCTCTCCCTCTCCTCTCCCCCTCCCCCTCCCTCTCCCTGCTGCCCCCTCCCTCTCCACGGTGCCTTCAACTCTCTTCCTTCACCGCTTCTCACGATTTCTTTCCCCCCACTCTTATTACTTTCTCTCTCTCTCTCTCTCTCTCTCTCTCTCTCTCTCTCTCTCTCTCTCTCTCTCTCTCTCTCTCTCTCTCTCATTCCTTTCTTTTCTTCCTATATCGTACCTTCTTAATCTCATTCTTCATCTCACATTCCTCTATTCCTTCATACTTCCCTTTTCATTCACACTCTTAAATAACTTCCCTTTCACTCATATTCTTACAACACTTCACTTTATTTTCATGTTCCTATCCCTTCCACTCCTTCCTTCCTTCCTTCCATGTCGTTTCTTTCCTCCTCCTCTCCCTCCTCCGCCTCCTCTCCTCCTCCTCCTCCTCCTCCTCCTCCTCCTCCTCCTCCTCCTCCTCCTCCTCCTCCTCCTCCTCCTCCTCCTCCTCCTCCTTCTCCTCCTCCTCCTCCTCCCCCCCCCTTGACTTCCATATCTTCCTAAAGTCTGTATCTTCTTCCGTTCTCCTACCCTTCCTCAACCACACCATATCTCCCAGGAACGATATAAAAAAAATACTCTATACAATATAATTTTTTTTAGGAAGGCACAGCTAGTCGGAGGAAATAATGATAGGTTGTAAATATGGTAATGTATCGTAACTAATTTAGCCTTAGATGTTTATTATAACTTTGAACAACCGTGAATGTATAATATTATAAAGGAAAGGAAGGAAGGAAGGGAAAGTAATAAAGGAAATAAGTAAAAGTGATAGGGAGTGAGAAAAGTAAAGTAAAGGAGAGAAGAAGTGAAAAGGAATGGATAAAATTAAAGGTGGATGAAGTACCGTAGAAGGAAAGGAATTGAAAGCAGTGAACAGTGATGAGGAAAGGTGCGTGTGGGGGGTGGGGGGTGGAGGGGAGTGAAGAGTCCTACAAAATGAGAAGGGTGAGGAGAAGAAGAAGGAGAGGAAAGGAGGCAAAGGAAGGGACAGGTCGAGGAATATTGTTTGAGGAGAGAGAGAGAGAGAGAGAGAGTTTGTTAGAAGGGAGAGAAGATTAAGGCATTAGTGGAGAGAGAGAGAGAGAGAGAGAGTGAGAGAGAGATAGAGATTAGTGAAAGCGGAAGAAAGGAGCGTGTGTGTGAGAGAGAGAGAGAGAGAGAGAGAGAGAGAAAGAGAGAGAGAGAGCGAGGAGGGATGCAAAGAGAACGAGTGTTAGAATGAATGAGGTTCACTGAGGAAGAAAGGAGGAGGAAGCAGGAAGGGAGGAATGAATAATGGTGGAGAGAGAGAGAGAGAGAGAGAGAGAGAGAGATGCATATAAAAGTGAGTAATATATGTAAGGACGTAGAGAAGAATGAAGGATGGAAAAAGGGAATAATGAGTAAAATATGGAGAGACAGAAGGAAAATTATAAGAATGTATGAGAAAAACATGGAAAGAATAGACAAGATAAATAGATAAGAGAAAGGAGGAGAGTTTGGAAGTGAAATGCGAACACTGTAGAAGGAGTGAAGGAATGATGTATGGAAGGGGAGGAAAAAAATGAAGGAATGTATGGAAGGAGAGGAAAGGAGTGAAGGAATGTATGGAATGTGTGGAAAAGAGTGAAGGAATGTATGGAATGAGAGGAAAGGAGTGAAGGAATGTATGGCATGATAGGAAAAGAGTGAAGGAAAGTCTTAATTAAAGGAGTGAATGAAAGTCTTGAAGGAGTGAAGGAACGTCTTGAACGAGAGGAAAGGAGTGAAGGAAATCATAGGTGTTCGCAAGAGAGGGAGGGAGGGAGGAGAACAAGTGTATAGGAATGGAGGAGAGAGGTATGAGGGAAAGAAACGAGCGTAGGAGTGGAGGGGAGGGATGGGATTGGTGTGTGTGTGTGTGTGTGGAGGGGGATGCAATCAAGAGAAAGGACTAAGAGAGGGAGGGAGGGAGGGAGAGAGAGAGAGAGAGAGGGAGGGAGGGAGAGAGAGAGAGAGAAGTAAATAGTGATTGGTGAAAGGCTGCATCAGGCTGTGAGAGAATGGGAGGAAAGATTGAAAATTTAAGAAAATAAGGAAGGAGAAACGTAGTGGAAGACGGTCAGAATAAAAAATAAGATAAAGAGGGAGGAGGAAGAAACGTGGGGCACTGTAAATAAATAGGGATAACAAACAAAGTAGGAGAAAGAAAGATGCATGGAAGGGGAATAGACTGCATGGGATAGAAAGGGTATAAGAAGAACTGGGAGAGAAAAAAGAAGGAAGAGAAGAATTACAGGAGAAAAAAATGAGGAGAATGAGAGGGGGAAAGTGAGAAAGGAAGGAAGGAAGGGAGGATGAGTGAGGAAGGAAGGGAGGGAGGAAGAGAAGGGATGGAGGATGAGTGAGGAAGGAAGGAAGAGAAGGGATGGAGGATGAGTAAGGAAGGAAGAGAAGAGAGGGAGGATGAGGAAGGGAGGAAGAGAAGGAAGGGATGGAGGATGGGGTATACCTGGCTGGGGATGGGCAAGAGAGCTAGGGGGAGCAAAACTGGAAAAGGAACTCATCTTGCTGGGAAAGTTATGGAATTCTGAGAGTTGCTATTATGCCAGAGAGGGGAGGGGGAAATACACACACACACAGACAGATAGACAGGTAGATAGATAAATAGATAGACAGACAGGTAGATAGATAGACAGACAGACAGGCAGGCATATAGATAGACAGATTGACAGATAAATAGACAGACAGGCAGACAGATAGATAGATAGATAGATAGACAGGCAGACAGATAGAATACTAGCCAGAGAGAGAGAGAGAGAGAGAGAGAGGAAGGGATGATGATGATGAGAGGGAGATAGAGAGAGAGGAAGGTATGACGATGAGAAAGAGAGAGAGAGAGAGAGAGGAAGGGATGATGAGAGAGAGAGAAGGGATGATGATGATGATGATGAGAAAGAGAGAGAGAGAGAGAGAGAGAGAGATAGAGAGAGAGAGAGAGAGAGAGAAGGTATGACGATGAGAGAGAGAGAGAGAGAGAGAGAGAGAGAGAGAGAGAGAGAGAGAGAGAGAGAGAGAGAGAGAGAGGGATGATGATGAGAGGGAGGGGCAGGTAAAAGTGGAGCTGAGGGAGAGAGATGGAATGTGATTGCGGTACCCTAGGAGGAAAAGGTATGGAGGGAGAAGGAAGGAAGGAGAAGGAAGGAGGGGGAGGGAGAAGGAGAAGGAGAGGGAGGGAGGGAGAGGAAGAGGGAGAAGGAGAAGGAGAGGGAGGGAGGGAGAGAGAGAGGGAGGAAAGTCTGTGCAATGTATGGTATCTAATAAACTACTGGAGTAAAAGTTTGTGTGTGTGTGTGTGTGTTGAATATAAGTTACTTTAAGTACCTTTTATATCTTCCAATTTGTAAGTACGGTAGTGTCTGGGTTTTGAGTAGAAAAGTTCCAATATCTTTCAGTTATCATGGAATAGATATAATTTTGGACTTGTTTACTTATGTAAGCTTTGAACTGACTCTTAATTCCATGTTCTGGTGTTCAAGATAAAAGATTGATTGATTGATTGATATTAGGCGCCGCTACAGCGAGGTCATATAGCGTCAGAAGAATGTGATAGAGAGATAAGACAGCAAGCAGAAAGGATTTAGAAAGAAAAGAGGGATAGTTGAAGAAGGGAAAGTGAGTGGCTGTGGTCGAAGGGGCGCCAAAACCCTTAAAGTATTGCCCACATTACAATAGGCAATACCCCCCTACATATTCAAGATAGAAGACAATACCGTTCATTATTATAGTACCTATATTATGATGCCAGTATAATTATATTTTGCCCTAAACTTTTGCCTGTGTCATGTATGGTTGAATAAATAATATTAATAACAGTAGTAATGGTGGTTGTACTTAAATTAGGAAAGATAGAGATATTATTGTATCATTTTATGTATTCAGGACACACACACACACACACACACACACACACACACACACACACACACAAAGGTCATTATAATAGTTTGGCTACACTCAGAAGTTGAAGTAATTAAGAGTCTATTCGTACATTTTACCAGTATAATAATTAATTAGTTTGTGGTAACCCAGTCAGTCCTATTGATTTCCTTATTATGGTCCACACATCTGACGCCTAGGCCTATACCAAGCAACAGGCCACCATTAGGTCTATATTAAATTTTGTTCTTCTGGTCCTGTTTCCTGGCATACTTTGGAGGAATCAAGACACTCCAATGTACCAAAAGTATACTCTCCCCTTAACGGGTTAGGCAGACAGACAGATAGACAGGAAGGAAGGAGGTGGCCGGCGAAAAAATATTGCTTTCGATTACACTGAGCGAGGATTGTTGATTGAGGCAGATAACCAAACCACAAAAGACCTAATGGGGTAAGATGTTGGGTTGGGGTATTTTGGGAGAATGGGGGAAATTTTGTGTTGGTATATCTTGAGCAACTGCATCCTCCAAACTATTCCAAGCAACAACAGAACACCATTATTTTTGCTCTTCTGGTCCCGTTTCCTATAGCATAATTTGGAGGAATCAAGGCACTCCAATGTAACAAAAAAAGAATCACCCCCATAATCTGTACCACGAATTAATATTATATGTTTTATATAATGTTAATGTGGTAAGATTGTCTGGGTGTTGGAAGGTGCTCATTTCTTTAAGGAGATAATACATTTTTGGTAAATCTGGAGCAAATGATTCCTCCAAACATTCCCAGGCAACAGGACACTCATTATTTTTCTTCATCTGGTCCTGTTTCCTGGTATGCTTAGTAGGAATCAAGACACTCCAATGTACCAAAAATGTATTAGCCCCTTACTCTGTACCACGAGACAATATTATTTAATTTATTATTATGTGTTTAGTTAGTTTAGTATGACTTGGTGAGTGATATAGCACTACTGAATAGACCCTTGATGTCCAAGGAGTAAATATTTGTCTCCACTATACATCATTTTACACTCACACCCGTAGTTTAAAAAAAAATGAGGGCCCTTACTGGAGCTCTATGAACCCTCCAAACTACTCCAGGCACCAGATTCACTATTCGAATCACTGAAGCGTTTTGTGGCCTGGATTATTTGGAGGGTTCATAGAGCTCCAGTAAGGGCCCTCAAATGTTTTAAAATTACGGGTGTCAGTCCCTCATGCATTGAAGACCACACAGACTAATTAAGTGATTTACTGAACCTCTGTTACAAGGATAGTGATAAATTTATTCATCATAATTATGTTACTATGTATTGTCCACAAATATACCTACGAGTTATGCGATTTGGGACGGTTTTAAAAAGGAATGATCATTGGACGGTATAATAATGTTAAGGCAGGCAGACAACCACAAAATATATAATTATTATTTACTCTTGCTCTTTCCATCTCTCTTTCCTCTCTCTGCCCTTCCTTCTCTTCTTTTAATTATTTTTAACTCTATTACATACACACATTCTCACATTCTCTACCTCCCTCCCTTCCTCCCTCCCTTTTTCAGTCATGTCAAATATGTCTTTCAAGTTTCCTACCAACCTCCCTTCTCCTTCCCCTCCTCCTCCTTCTCCTCCTTTCACTTCACTCTCCTCACTCACAGTCCAGCCTCACTTCTCTCTCCGTTCATTCTCACTTCATTTATATTCCTCATTCACTTAAATGTTTGTTTGTTTGTTTGTGTGTTCCGTCTCGCCTTACTCTCTCTCAACTCTCATTTCACCGTCACTCCACCTCTTACTCTACTCCTTCATTTTACTTTACATGGACCATTTTTTAGAAGGAAGGAGGCATGTAAAAAATGGATGGTAGGTTGAGGAATAGGGATAGCGTAGGAGGAGAAGCGGGAATAGGGATAAATAGAATGAGGGGATAGGGAGTGTAGAAAATAGATAAATGGGATTACGATAAAAGGAGGAAAATGAGATAGACGAAGATAGAATTGGGAGGTGCAGGTCGAAGTATATAATATATGTTGTGGCAAAAAGTTTAACGTTGAGGAAAGAAGATGAATATGGGATGCGATAGTAAAGAGAAGTAGAGAGAATTTGGTGGTAGGTCGAGAGAGAGAGTGGAAGGAAAGAGAGGTATGGGGCTGTCGAAAGAGAGAGAGAGAGAGAGAGAGAGAGAGAGAGAGAGAGAGAGAGAGAGAGAGAGAGAGAAAGAGAGAGAGAGAGGAAGAAGGGGAGGGAGGTGGCGTATCAAGAGCTCCATCAGTATATAACAAGTTTAGTAAACCAAATTTTCACCATCCCCGATAACGACGAGGGGGAGACCTGGTATGTCATTAGAGGGAAGGCAAGGCAAGGCAAGGCAAGGCAAGGGACCAGAGGAAATAGGGAGCAGAGGAAATAGGGAGAACACGAAAAAATGTGAGATGGATAAGGGAGAGAGGGTAAATAGAAGGAGGGAGGATATTAAACAGAAGAGAGCTAGGGAAGGTCGAGAAATACACAGAATTATACTCAAATATACAGTTTTGGTCGTTCAAACGAGGTGTATGGTCTGGCCTTTAGGACCCTGTGATCGTGTATGAAATTTGGATGCTTCTGATTCCTCCTGACCATGCCACAAAACAAGGTCCTTCCATGTACTGTAGATGTGTGTGTTTCGTGGCAATATTTAAAAGCCTCATTTGCCTCCAATTTTTTTTTTTTTTACTACATCACAGGGTCCCTTCATACAACAGCATACAAAACACACTAGGCCTAGACACTTTAGAGAGAGAAGGAGGAAGCCAAAAGATAAAGGAAATATACTGAGAAAAAAGTGCAGGAAAATAGAGAAGGTATAGTTATGAAAGGGTTAATATTGAGAATAGATGAAAGGTACAAAAGAGTCAGGGAGAGAGAGAGAGAGAGAGAGAGAGAGAGAGAGAGAGAGAGAGAGAGAGAGAGAGAGAGAGAGAGAGAGAGAGAGTAGATAAATATAGAGATTGAAAAAGTCTGGATCGTTAGGAGGATGGATTGGAACTAAGGAGGAACGGAAGTAGATAATTTTCTGGGTGAAGGAAGGGAAAATTGGCAGGGAAATAGCAGAGGAAAGGAAGAGAGAGGGAAATGAGAAATGGAGGCAATCACTCATTTCTCTCTCCATTAAATAGTACTCAAACTTTTATATTTCCTTACCTTACATATACTTTATTTTCTCATATTGTAAGGATTTTTTATGTTCCGTGTTTTCATCAGGTAATCCAGTAATAAAATTATAGCAATGTGACGGGGCTATAAAAAAATAATATAAAGTGGGTGGCGAAGTAAACAAAGAGGCAATATCTGCACTTTAAATAATAGATAGGAAACACTTTACAATAAATAAAATAATAATCATAATACCTAAATACAACCCCCTTTAAGAACCTTTATTATTCTGCCTCATATCTTCTTTTTTCCTCGTCTCATGTACAATCCTCACCTCATACTACACCTTCCTATCTCACTCGCTCCTACTCCATCTATCTCAGTCCCTTTTTATTCATCACTCCCTTATATTTCTTCCTCTCCTATTCCTCGTCTATATCCTTCACCTCCTTCTTCTACTACTACTCCCTCAGGACCCTCACATTAATACCTTCCTACATCACCCTAGTAACTCCCTACATCGTATCCTCACAATCCCTATTAAAACTTACCTCATCTTTTCAATTCCCATCACTGCTTCCCATTCTCTGTGCCTCATTTCCTGTGTTGGTGGTGAGAGAGTGCGTTGTGGTGGTGGTGGTGTATACAGGTGCCACACGATGTAAACAGTGCCAGGGCCAAGTGCCACTCAGAACCCTCATGTTTACATCTCCAGCTTGCCCTTTTTGCTGCCAAGGGGTAGGAGGGGAGAGCACCTTCAATTTCTCCCAGAATGTTCGTACGTTGGTTGCTAGGTTGTCTCTCGTCTCGTAATCTGGGAAAGTTGTACTGTTGATAGGTGGGATAATATCGAACACTATTTATATTTTTTCTTTCTGTTCATGATGAATAATTGGAGGCTTTTCTGTGTGTGTGTGTGTGTGTGTGTGTCTGTCTGTGATTGGGTGGCGAGTGCAAGCAAGCAACAAGGAAGTGTGGGACGAAAGGAAGGTAATGTTTTGTGTGTACCATATGTGTGACTGCCCTCACGTGTACGTGTGTGCGTTATGTGGGTGAGTGATGGGAGGGGAGGAGGGAAGGGGAGGAAGAGGAAAAACCTGGCGTTTGTCTGACGTGTGATGATGTGAGAAAGGGGAAAGGGGGGAGAGAACAGAAAAGGAGAGTGTAGCCTAACCGGAAGGGAAATAGAAAGGAAAGAAGAATATAAGAAAGTAAACACAAAAGGGAAAAGGAAAGCTGGAGGGAGAGACAAAGGTGAAGAAGAGAGAGAGAGAGAGAGAGAGAGAGAGAGAGAGAGAGAGAGAGAGAGAGAGAGAGAGAGAGAGAGAGAGGCGTCTGTGTTGAGGCGAGACCATGGAAGGAAGGAAGGAGTGTTGGTAAGGGTAGGTGGTGGTGGAGGCTGTCAATACTGTCATGGGAGGCGGACATGGAACACTTTGGGAGGCGAACATATTGGCTGACCGCGGGGAATGGAAAGGGGGGGGGGAGGGGAGGGAAGAGGGGGTGGGGAATAGGAGAGGGAGGGGAGACAACGGGTAGGGAAAGGGAGGGGGAGGGGAGAGAAGAGGAGTAGGGAGAGGGAGGGTGGTGAGCAGAGGGGTATAGTTGGGAAAACGGGTACATGGGATGTGGTGGGGAAGGAGTAGTGGAGTGACAGGTACAAGAGAGACATATAGGGAGGGACATGGAAGGAGGAGGTGGTGGGGAGGAGGAGGGAAAGGCAGTGACAGATACACGGAAGCAGAGGGAGGAAAGGGAGGAGGTAGAATAGTGATATGGAAGTAAATAGATAGAGAGGAGAAATTAAAGGAGCATGTGCACTGAGAGAGGAGAAAATAATGGGAGAGGTATGTATATACTGTATGTATGTATGGATAGAAGTGAAGGAAGATAATAACACTGAGAGGGATAAAATGGGGATTGGGGTAAAGGGGGAATCAAACTCGAGAAAGAGGATTTGGAAAGGGATTAGGAAAGTATGGGAAGAGGAAGGGAGAGAAGAAATAGAAGATGAATGCTGGATGTGTTGGTGTTGCATGGGGGTAATGAGAGGAAGAGTTATGGCAAAGATTTGAAAAGTGGGAAGCTCTTTTTATGTGTGAAAAAAAAAATAATAGGAGGGGAAGTGCGGGCAGAGGGTAACGTAAGAGACTGAAAAGGGGGAAGAGGAAGTTGTGGAGGGAGAGTGAAGGTTAGTGAGAGATGAGAGGGAGAGGTGTGAACGTGTTTTGGAGTGAAGGTAAAGTGAGAGTGAGCTAGAGTGTGGAGGGACCGGGAAAGAGGTGTGAGGGGGAATACTGGTGTGAGAGTTAAATAATATGATACAGTAGTGAGATGGAAGTCTATTATAGAAGTGAGATGTCATATGAAGAAATATGAGTGAAATATTTGTATGATCTGACAGAGAGAGAGAGAGAGAGAGTAAGTAAGTATAGATAAATAGACAAAGAGGTACAGTAGATAGATAGATAAATAGACAAAGAGGTACAGTAGATAGATAGAGAGTAAGTATAGATAAATAAACAAAGAGGTACAGTAGATGGATAGATAAATAAATAGAGACACCTACCTAGAGGGAAAGTGAGTTGGGGGAGTCTCATGCATACATAAACACATTACAGCTCCTCCGTCTCTCACACACACACCACACATACATACACACACACAGAGGAGACAAGACACGCATATATAAGTGGACACACACACACACACCTGCCCCCCGTAGCTATTTACTCTGGCAAAGTGTTTAGTACTTGTTGTGATTCTACTGTGGTTGTGTTTTGGTTTTGGTTGGGTTGTGGTTATTATTTTGTTGACGTTTGGTTTTAAGGGGGTGTGAGGATAGGGGGACAGGCTTAGGGGGGAGAGGGAGTAGGGGACAGGCTTAGGTGGTTCTTAGGGGTAGGGGGACATGCTTGGGGGGAGGTCAGGGGTGTGCGGGAATAGGGGACAGGCTTTCTACCCACTCCAAGCCTGTCGCCCTATTCCCGCACCCCCAAACCACTCCCAAGACTGTCCCCTACTCCCGCAGTTGTGGTTTGGTTTTGATAACAGTTGTGGTTTGGTTTTAATAGCAGTTATGTTTTGGTTTTAATAGCAGTTGTGGTTTGGTTTGGGTCCCGGTTGCGGAGTGGTTTTATGTTTATCTCAGTTTTAATATAATTTTGTCAGAGCTACTAACTAATCTGGTGGTTCCGGCGGCGTGTTGTACTTTCCCTCAGTGTCAGATATAATAGTCTACGTGACCTGGGTTGGAACACACAAATTTGGCCAGACTGAGGGTCGTATGCAAGAACATTCGTGGTGTTACCGATGGCATGGTATAGAAAAAAAAAAGGGAATTGGATGGAGAATAGGATAGGGAAAGGTGTATCCCGAGTATGGATGGATGGGACCGTGTGCCTAAAAAAAATAAATAGGAAAGAAAGTTACCTTGGTGATGGATAAGGTCTTAAGAATTCGAGAGTTTATGTAAAGAGTGATATTGAAGCTGAAGTGGCTGTACACACACACACACACACACACACACACATACAAATAAATATATCTTTGGCCTGGGTGGGACAAGGGTTGACCTAGAGTCGTAGAGTGTGTGTTGAGAGAACGTGGGTCTGTTGTCACCATGAATAGAGGCAATAGTGAGGCGACGAGATACATAGAAATCGGTGAGAGAGAGAGAGAGAGAGAGAGAGAGAGAGAGGAGGAAGAGGAGGAGGAGGAGTAGAGATATTAATACATATTGTATGCTTACATTTCATATACATAGCCTGTATATATAGTTCGAACAAGGATTCAAGAGAGAGAGAGAGAGAGAGAGAGAGAGAGAGAGAGAGAGAGAGAGAGAGAGAGAGAGTGAGTGTGTGTGTGTGTGTGTAAAAGGTAAGAGATTGGCGTTGGTTGTGGCGGTGGTGTGTGTGGTGTGAAAGGAGTCAAGTGGGTGAACACACACACCTTCTGTGATGACACCCTACTTGACACTCCAATACACCTTTCATCCAACCCAACACTCCACTCCACCAGTCCCAAGCTCAGGTCACATCTACCATACACTCCTATTTCATTCTACACAGTCCATCCTTTCTCTCTCTCTCTCTCTCTACCTCTCTCAACACAGTCCACCATTTCTCTCTCTCTCTCACCCATACTTTCTCTCTCTCTACCTCTCCTATTTCATTCTACACAGTCCACCCTTTCTCTCTCTCTCCTACCCCTACTTTCTCTCTACCTCTCTCAACGCAGTCCACCCTTTCTCTCTCTGTCTGTGAAACCTTGTTCGAACTACGCTATGTATATGAAATGTAAGCATACAATATGTATTAATATCTCTAGTCTCCCTCTCTTTGTAGTCTCTTCCCCCCCCCCTCTCTCTCTCTCTCTCTCTCTCTCTCTCTCTCTCTCTCTCTCTCTCTCTCTCTCTCTCTCTCTCTCTCTCTCTCTCTCTCTCTCTCTCTCTCTCTCTCTCTCTCTTTCTTTATTTTTTTCACTTCCACCTATTTCTTTTTTTCTTATCACTTATACACTGTTCTATCATTTTTCCTTCCTCCTTGTATTTTTTTTCTATTCACACTTAGGCCAAACCTCTCCTCTATAATTATGTTGTACTCATTTGTCTTACTCATTATTTATCTCTTACTCTATTATATACTGTTCATCATCATCATTCTTCTATATTCTCCTTCCTCCTTACGTTTCTCTATATGTCACTTCTTTCTCCTTTCCCTATATTATTATTTTTCTGCCTCTTCTCCCTTCACCTTATTCTTCTCCTCCTCCCTTCACCTTCTCCTTCTCCCTTCACCTTATTCTTCTTCTCCTCCTTTCACCTTATTCTTGTTCTCTGACCAGACCAGTGTTAAATCCCTCTCTTACGTGTTAAATCCCTCTCTTACACCTTCGCTTCACTCTCCCTCCTTCCTACATCTCATACACCTCACTCTCCCCTAACGTTACTCTCACTCTCTCTCTCTCTCTCTCTCTCTCTCTCTCTCTCTCTCTCTCTCTCTCTCTCTCTCTCTCTCTCCTCTCTCTCTCTCTCCTCTCTCTCTCTCTCTCTCTCCTCTCTCTCTCTCTCTCTCTCTCTCTCTCTCTCTCTCTCTCTCTCTCTCTCTCTCCTGGCTAATCCTCACCTCTCATCCACCATTCCCCTTACATTCACACTGATCCCACTCTTCTCTTCTCACTTAATCTCACACCCGTTTCTCACACTCATAATCAGTAAATCCCTCTCTTTCATTTCTCCTCTTGACATACATACATACACATTCACTCATAAGACAAATACTCTTCATCATCCTTCCTTCTCTACCGTCTTCCTTTTCATCCATACATCCATCTTTCCCTCTTATCATTCTTCCTGTGGAGTAAATAGGGATGGAGGGAGTGAATAAAGGAAGGAGATAAAGGAATGAGGGATAATACAGAGAAGATAAAAAAGGGTTGGTGGAAATAATTAAGATTGAATGATTAGATTGAAGGAAAGATTGAAAAGTGGAACGTTGGAAATAAAATAAAAGTAGGAAGGTAGAGAGAAACTATATATATACACAGGACTGAAGGGAAGACAATATATATATATATATATATATATATATATATATATATATATATATATATATATATATATATATATATATATAATATTATACGTTATATATAAGTTTTGAGGAACAGGATGGAAGGGTAGGACATGTAGTGAGAATACAAATGGGAAAGGAAGAGAGAGAAGACAATAATTATTTGTGAGGAGGAGGAGGAGGAGACAAGAGAGAGAAAAACAGATGTAATTTAAGATGAAATGAAAGGGGTGTAAACTTATACGAACTGCCACCACCGTAAAATTTATCTGTCAAGCTTCGTTTATCACTGTACAAAATAATATGAGATGATAGTTATGTCTGCACAAGTCAGTGTAATAAATATGGTAAAAAGAGGGGAAAGAAGAAGTGATAAAGAGAGAAATAGAGAGTTGGAATAATGATAGTGAGGATGAAGATGAGAGAGAGAGAGAGAGAGAGAGAGAGAGAGAGAGAGAGAGAGAGAGAGAGAGAGATAGGATGATAATGATGATGATAGGAAGAGAGAGGGAGAGGATGATAATGATGGTAGGAAGAGAGAGAGAGAGATAGGATGATGATGATGATGATAGGAAGAGAGAGAGAGAGGATGATGAGGATGATAGAGAGAGAGGGAGAGGATGATGGGAAGAGAGAGGGAGGGAGGGAGGGAGGTAGAGAGGATGGAGGGGAAATATGGAAGCTGTGAAGGAAACGAGGATGGATGGTACGAGAGGGGAAATTAATAGATAGAGGGGAGATGTTTGCCGAAGAGAGGAGTGATGGGGATGGGGTAAAGTGAGGGAGGGAGTGAGGGAGAGTTTGGGAGGAGAGTTATGTTAGTGAGATTGGGGATTGGAGATGGGATTGATGGGGGAAGGTTGAGGGGGATAGGAGCTGAGGACTGGGGATGTGAAATAGATTAGAGAGAGTAAAGAGGGAGATAGAAATGAGGAGTGGGAAATGCGAAGGAGAGAAGAGTGAGAGGGTATTGGCAGAGAGAGAGAGAGTGAGGGGAAAAAAGGGAAAGGAACAGAATGAAGGCGAAAGAGTGTGTGTGTGTGTGTGTGTGTGTGTGTGTGTGTGTGTGTGTGTGTGTGTGTGAGAGAGAGAGAGAGAGAGAGAGAGAGAGAGAGAGAGAGAGAGGGTCACGGTAGGCGAGCGAATGGTTGACAAATTAAAAGAAATGAAAATTAGTTTGTGACAGAAAGACACAAAGGGAGAAATGCGAGAGAAGAGAAAATGAAAGAGAAGGAAGGTAGGCAAAGGATTAGGAGTGAGAGAGGACTGCTAACAGGTGATGTGATGGCAGTGAGAGAGAGAGAGAGAGAGAGAGAGAGAGAGAGAGAGAGAGAGAGAGAGAGAGAGAGAGAATGTGAGAGGGAAGCTTAAGTGGAGATAAGAGGTAGAGGGTGTTGAAGGGGTTTGTGTGTGAGAGAGAGAGAGAGAGAGAGAGAGAGAAAGAGAAAGAGTGAGTGTGTTTGTGTGTTTGTGAGTGTTTGAGAGAGAGAGCGTGTGTGTGTGTGTGTGTGTGTGTGTGAAGGAAAGGGACTGAAACGGAGGGAAGTGGGGAAGGGAATAAGGAAAGATAAAAATGAATAGGAGAGAAGCTAAATGAAAAAAGTAAAAAAAAAAAAAGCGTAAAACCACAATACGTATTTTTAAAGGAAAGTGAAATAACTGACACGATGAGAAAGAAAAAGTTTGTGTATTTATATAAAAAAAATAACAAATAAATATATATATGAAAAAGACGAAGAAGCAGATTTGACCATGAAAAGAAATATGCATCAAAACGTAAAGGAAAACAAACATAAAGGAACGAAGAGAAAAAAAAATACAGCATGAAAGAAGAGAAGAGAAGAGAGGAGGGGAACAAATCCAAGACGAAGAAAAATAAACAAGAATTAATGGTAAAAAAAAAAAAAAAAAAAAAAAGATATATATACACAGATAATATTTTACTGAGCAATAAATAAATAAACAAACGACAAAGGAACGAAGACGATGAGGCAGAGTAAAAATATCAAGAACAAGTGAATACCGGAATATAAAACGAAGATATATAATATATATATATATATATATATATATATATATATATATATATATATATATATATATATATATATATATATATATATATATATATATATAATTAAGAAAGGGAAGAAGGGAAGGGGAAGAAATAGGAGGGAGGCGAGATGGCGAGGGATAAAAGGAGAGAGATAGAGAGAGAGAGAGAGAGAGAGTGTGTGAATACCCGGAATATGTAAAAAGAAGAATATATATATATGTATAATTAAGAAAGTGAAGAAAATAATAATAATAAAGTTGAAAGGTGGAGGGGAAAGGAATCCGAGACGAGTGAATTAAGGAAGGAGGGAAGGAAGAGGGAAGGAAGGAAGGAGGGAGGGGAGGGAAGAGGAAGGGAAGGAAGGAGTGATACCTTAAGACGCGTTTATTAAAACATGCAAATTGAGTCTGAGGGAAGTAAGTAAAGTGGAGAGGAAGACGAGAAGGTCAGGGAGAGAGAGAGAGAGAGAGAGAGAGAGACCGAGTGAGACCGAATGAGAATGGTGAAGTTTGAGGAAGATTGTGTGAGTGAAATATTAAATAAAACAAGAGGAGAGAGGGAAGGGAAAACGAAGACATTGAATAAGACATTGAGAGTAAGACAAGGAAGGAAGGATAACAGAAAGATTGAGTTAGCGAGAGATTTGTCGAGCAAGAAATGGCATGAGAGGGTCGTGTGAGAAAGGGAAACAAAACAGAGAGAGAGAGAGCAGAAAGATGATAGAGAAAAAGATTGATAGAGAAAACACAAACAGAGAGAGAGAGAGTAGAAAGATGATAGGGAAAACAGAGAGAGCAGAAAGATTATAGCGAAAACAGAGAGAGAGCAGAAATATGATAGAGAAAACACAGAGAGAGAGAGAGAGAGCAGAATGATGATAGAGAAAACAGAGAGAGCAGAAAGATGATAGAGAAAAAACAGAGAGAGAGAGCAGAAAGATGATACAGAAAACAGAGAGAGCAGAAATAGGATAGGGAAAACAGAGAGAGAGCAGAAAGACGATACAGAAAAAAGATTGAACAGAAAGATGATAGAGAAAAGGGATATATATATATTTTTATGATTTGGGATGGAACGATTGACGAAGAGAAAAGGTGGGTAAAAGGTTAGGTTAAGATTCCTCCAAAGTATGCCAGGAAACAACAGGAGCAGATTAACATAAATAATGGTGTCCTGTTGTTGCTTGGAATAGTTTGGGTGAATTAGTTTCTTTAGATTTACCAACAATGTATAATATATATACTATCCCCTTAAAAAGACCTCTGCAGTGTAATATAACTTTCATGAACGCTGAGAATATTACAAGGAATTAATATTAAAATAGAGATCCCCTCCACCCAGTTCATTCATCCCTCAATGTATGTGTGTGTGTGTGTGTGTGTGTGTGTGTGTGAGTGTGTGTGTGTGAGAGAGGATAAAATAAGTGTCCCCTCTACCCAGTCCATTCCTCCCTCAATGTATGTGTGTGTGTGTGTGTGTGTGTGTGGCAGGATAAAATAATAATAGAACACAGAAATAGCTCTGGGACTTAATAAATCCTCAAGAAAATATATAATATATAATTCTGCTCATTACTGAATAATAATATTTACTATTGATTTTGTGGGACATTTCGTTGCATTTGTAGCTCAAGATTTGAATATAGTATTATTATTATTTTTTTTTTGTCTTGGGTGAAATTATTCATGTAAATTATAGTTAAAAGTTAATTTTTTATGGGCTCATTTTATGCCTTTAAAAGTAACTGATTGCTTGTATTCCCTCATCCAAAAATTCTAATAAACATCAGAATTTCCCACTTTCATCCGCAGACACCCCGGCATAGAGGTAACAGAGGGTCCGGATAACACCTTGTATACACCGGATTTGCTAACCAATATTTCCGACTGACTAATTAACATTTTTCTTGAACTCAGAACGATTGTTTTTCTTGTCTGAGGGAAACACTTCTGACTTTGACATGTTATCAATTCTTCCACCCTTCTACCCCTAAACAAATACAGACTTCTTAAGGGGGTGCGGGAATAGGGGGGACAGGCTTTGGGGGAAGGGGGTTAGGAGTGTGCGGGAGTAAGGGGACAGGTTTGGGGGAGGGGGGTTAGGGGGGTGCGGAAATAAGGGACAGGCTTTCTACCCACCTCAAGCCCTGTACTGTGATCGTGTGTCATGAGGCTTGGTAGGTGGCTTCTGATTCCTCCTATATAACTGTACCACGAAACAAGCTCCTTCAGTATAGGTGATGGTGTTTCGTGGCAATATTTGAAGGACTCACTAACCTCCAATAATTTTTCTGACGACATCACACCACACAGGGTCCTTTAGAATGAATCAGTGGACTCCAATTCTCTCACCAGTAATGTCTCAGTCCCATTTCAGCTTTGGTCTGGT
Source organism: Petrolisthes manimaculis (assembly GCA_034508575.1). NCBI lineage: Eukaryota > Metazoa > Arthropoda > Malacostraca > Decapoda > Porcellanidae > Petrolisthes > Petrolisthes manimaculis. The sequence continues at coordinate 7,126 of JAWZYT010001474.1, read as the reverse complement.
GGTTCTCGGATGTTGATGTTCTTACCAGCTTTTCTCTCTGACCTGACAGGGGAAAGGTCACTGCGAAAAGGGGATGGGGGAAAGGGAGAGGAAGGGATAGAGGTTAAAGATGGGAACAGATAAAAGAGAGAGGTAGATTGGACGAAAGATAGACAGAGAAAATAAGACAGAAGATAGAAGTAGAGGACGAAAGACAGAGAGACAACAAAAGACAGAAGAGAGAGAGATAGGGACAGGGCGAGAGTCGGTGACAGACAAATATAGAAAGAGAGGAACAAGCAGACTATAAAAATGCAGAGAGCACAAATGGAAGGTAAAGATCCGCATGAAAAGTGTAGAGAGAGAGAACAGACGAATGTGTAAAAGTGAGACGGTGGGGAAATTGGTGGTGGTGGTGGTGGGCGACGCAGAGGCAGGGAGAGGGAGAGGGAGACGAGACTAAGCTTAGAAAGTAAACAAAAAATATAGAGACAAGAGATTGAATTAGAACGAGAGAGAGGAAAAGAAGGAGAGACTATACTAAACTTAGAAAGTAAACAAAAAATATAAAGACAAGAGATTGAATTAGAACGAGAGAGAGAGAGAGAGGGGAGGAGGAGGAGGAGGAGGAGGGGGAAGGGGAAAGGTATAGAGAAATGCCTCCTATACCTTTCACTGCCTGCTCCCTCGTGTGGAAATTTCATCTGCCCTTTCCTCCATTCTTCCTTCAGTCTAGGTTTTTTTTGTTTATATATTTATTATTTTTCCTTCGTCGTATTCCCTTGTCATTGTGTTTTTCCCTCTCTCTCTAAATTATGTTATCTGAGAAAATAGAGAGAGGCAAAGGATAGAGAAAGTGACAGGAGAAAGCATGAAAGAGGTAGAGAAGAATGAGAGGTAATATGTGGGGATGATGAGAAAGGTAGAAGGAAGGAAAAGAGAAGAAAGGAGGGAGGGAGTGGAGCAAGTGAGAAGGATGGGAGAAATTAAAGAAAGCAAGAACGAGGAGAAGTGAGAAAGGAGAGGCGTCAAGTGAGGATAGAAGATAGGAGTAATCGCAGAGAGAGAGAGAGAGAGAGAGAGAGAGAGAGAGAGAGAGAGAGAGAGAGAGAGAGAGAGAGAGAAACACACTGGATGAGAGAAGCGTCAGAAGTGAGAGAAATTTTCGGATTAAATTTCACTTCCCATTCATTTTTAATCCAACATATATATTTTTTTCATTTCTCCTCGCCCCCCACCAAGGCACTCACTAATTCCTGGTAATATTCCCTCCCAAAACCCCCTTCCCCCCTCCTCCTCCTCCTCCTCCTCCTCTCCCTCTCATGCACCTAACCCTGTATAGTGGGGGGAGGGAGACAATTGAACCCCCCTCATCCCCCCACCACCCACCCACCCACACACACACACACACACACACACACACACACACACACACACACACACACACACACACACACACACACACACACACACACACACACTACAGCTTGGTGGTGGAGGTGTGATAATGTGTTATACTGTATGTATTCTGGGGAAAATACACCGAATATCTGACGTCAAAATAGTAAAGCTTATATTATAATTAAATGATTAATAAATAAAACAACAGACGAGCAGATGTGTAAGAGAAAAATCCCAGCTGCCCCAGATTGATAATTATGAGCTGACCACACACAGCCACTCGTCCGTCTATACTCCACCTTTCATGTAGAACTCTTACTACCACCACCACCACCACCACCACCATTATTACCACCATCATTATTACCTCTTCTGCATCCCACCACCACAAGCACGATTACTACTACCACCACCACAACCACTATCAAAACCACCACCACCACCATCACAACCTCCACCAACAACACCACTACCACCACCACCACCACAACCATGCAGCCGTCCGTCCTCACCACCCCCCCCCCCCATAAAAATCTGTCTGTGCACATCACACGAGCTCTCAGCCAGGCAGTTGTGAAAAGTGTCTTCCCCCTCTCATGTCCTCCTCATGAATAACTCCTTTGCATTTATATTAAGTTATCCTTTTGTATACTCTGGTGTTTTATTTTATCTTAGGGGAACACTCTTTTTGATTTCGTATTAATTTGTTTCTTATCTACTCTTTTGGTTTCGTGTTTATTTTGTTTATTTTTATTTTTTTGGTTTCGTGTTTACTTTGTTTTTCATTTATTCACTCATGTTCTTACTAATGTTTTTCTCTCCCGTTTCGTTTTGACTCTATATAGTTTCAGATATGAGTTTAGAAATTCGTGATTGCTTGAAATGAGTAATGCAGAAGGCCTGAACTTACACAACCCAACCTGACCTGATTTAACCCCTGCCTGCTTTACGTTATTTGAATCAATATGACTGTAATTATACACACCTGTATTAATATGACCTTAACTTATACACACCTGTATTAATATGACCTTAACTTATACACACCTGTATTAATATGACCTTAACTTATACACACCTACCCAAATAATTTATACATTTCACACCACAACTAGGCCTATACTCGGTATATTAAAAGTGTACTAAATTTTATCTTTATTGATGTAAAGAGAGTGAACGATTTAATACAGATAATATAATGTGAATGAACTACTTGATTTGAGCTGACCTAACTCGACCTTTCCTGGGTTAATCCAATCTGACTTATATGAACCTGAATCAACTCACCCCGGCCCAACCTGACCAGACTCTCATTCCCACCAAATTTGCTGATCATCAATGTAACAAGGACCGGAGTATTTTTTTTTTTTTTTTTTTTTTTTTTGTCTTCTTGACTTTTCCTCTTTTTTTTCTTTCTTCTTTTTTTCGCCTGCAGAATCATGGATGACTTCTGAGAATTGGGTGAATCCCGCGAGAGGGAGAGGGAGAGAAGGAGTGTGGGGGGCAGGGGGGAGAGGAAGCTTCAATAGTCAACCTACCCCCCCCACACCCTCCCTTCCCCCTCCCTCTCCCTCTCCCCCACCCCCACCCCCACCCCCTTCCCCTTCCCCTTCCCCTTCCTCCTCTACTCTCCACTACCAAGACTATTCTTTATCTTTAAGTTTTTATTTTTAATTTCTTTATGTTTATCTGTCACTGTATTATAAAGTTTTATTAGTTTCCCTCTTATAGGAAAAATAATCTCAGTTTAAGGGAGTAATTCACTTTAGTTACATTGGAGTACCTTGATTCCTCCAAAGTATGTCAGGAAACTGCGCCAGATGAACAATGATAATGGTGTTCTGTTGCTTGAAATAGGTTGGAGGAATCATTTGCTCCAGAATTATTAAGGTAGAGGAACATGCTGAGTACCGGTACCCCCTCCAAGAATTATTTCAATGCCCTGTTCTAGTTTTGTTCAATGTGTTTATTTAGTAAATGTCTCCATATTATTAAAATTGGATGAAGTTGTTGAAGATTTCTGCACTCACGGTTTTCACGTCTTTCTACTCCATTAATTTTTTTGATGTGAAGGAATAATTTATCGTGGCAGAGGAATAACAGATCAAGGTCAAATATTAAACACCCTCAACACGGATAACTTGGTATATAGATATGATGTGCAAGGATATATTATTATTATTATTATTATTATTATTATGAAGAGGAAACAGATTAAGGTAAAATATTAAACCCTCTCCATCCAGATCACATTGTATATATATATATATATATATATATATATATATATATATATATATATATATATATATATATATATATATATATATATATATATATATATATATATATATATATATGATATGAAGGGATATATTATTATTATTATTATTATTATCATTATTATTATTATGGGGAGGGAATAAGTCAAGGTAAAATATTACCCCCCCCCCTTCCGGATAACATTTGTATAGAAATGAGGTGAAGGAATACCAGCACATTATTATTATTATTATTATTATTATCTTGGGTAATATTAAACCCACTCCACCCGGATCAGATTGTATATAATATAGATATAATATGAAGGGATGAATTATTATTATTATTATTATTATTATTATTATTATTATTATTATTATCTTTGGTAGAGAAGAGGTCAAGGTAAAAACGCAGCCAAAGTCAATGTTAGAGATCCACGGTGTTCCAGTAGCGCCTCTTTAACTCTTTGTCAGGTGTAAGCACATGGATGGCGCTAATTAGCAGGTATGTCAACACATGGCAGGTGTGGGCAAGAGGTGGGAGAGGATCGCTGTGTTAACTCATTCCACGTTTTTAAGTGGAGAAGTATATACAGTGTTGGTAAATCTGGAGTAACTGATTCCTCCAAACTATTCCAAGCAACAGAACACCATTATGTTTGTCCATGTGGCCCTGTTTCCTGGCATACTTTGGAGGAATCATGGTACTTCATATATAACAAAAGTGAATTACCACCTTAACACAGAAGGGATCGAGGATTTAGCTATAACTACTATACACACATTCTGACAACCTTGGTATAAGTTGTCATTCCCCCTTCCTCTCATGTGTTGTTAATCATGGAAGAATATAGCATCATAATATAGTATTTTATACCTATGATTTAAAGGACCACTTGATGTAGTAAGAAAATTAAAGGTTAGGGAGTGTCACGAGTCAAAATTGACTCGTGACATATTAGTCAATGTGTAGCAGAGGTAAGTATTCACATCTTCACTATTAAGTGAAGATTATTATCTTCACTACGGTGTGACATCTTCACTACCCATATTGTGTCACATCATCCTTTATATTCAGCAGAGGTAAATGTTAACATCTTCACTATGAAGTAGAAGATGATTATCTTCACTACGGTGGGACTTCTCAACTACTCACGGTACCCACCACACACTGGTGCGGGAGATGTGTTGTTGAACAACAACACATCTCCCGCACCAGTGTGTGGTGGGTACCGTGAGTAGTTGAGAAGTCCCACCGTAGTGAAGATAATCATCTTCTACTTCATAGTGAAGATGTTAACATTTACCTCTGCTGAATATAAAGGATGATGTGACACAATATGGGTAGTGAAGATGTCACACCGTAGTGAAGATATGAATACTTATCTCTGCTACACATTGACTAATATGTCACGAGTCAATTTTGACTCGTGACAGGGAGTCTTTCAAACATTGCCACGAAACACCATCTATATTTTGAAAAAGCTTGTTTCGTGGCATAGTGAGGAGGAATCAGAAGCCAACAAGTCTCATACATGATTACAGGGTCCTTAAAGCCCTGTTAGAGTGAGGATGTTCGGTCAGTTTCTGAATTATGAGTAGAAGTACTTTATAATGAATTATATATGCTTCCAAAGTTATAAAGACTACATGAGATTTTGGGGATGAATTGGAAGTTACTCAGAGCTTGGCACACATATTTCATTTATTGTCTTTAACACAATTTTATAGAGTGAGGTAATACAGAAACTCTTCGGGGTGTTTTTCAATATTTGACTACCGCTCAACGTTACCATTCATTTGGGACAATCACACATCTTTTAATCAACTGATAACACCATTCATTCTCTGTACACACACACACACACACACACACACACCAAAGGATAGCGTTACACAACATACTCCAAAGTCGCATTGTCGGTCTATCTATCTATCTATCTATCTATCTGTTTGTCTGTCGGTCTTTTTGTGTGTAGTTGAGTGTGTGTTTGCCTGTGTGTACAATACCTGCTTGTGTGCTTCCCCGCCTGCCTGCCTTCTTCCTTGTGTGTGTGTGTGTGTGTGTGTGTGTGCTCGCCTGGCTAACTGCTTCCAACAACCTGTGTACCACCGACCTCCTGTCTTTTATCTTTTACCATCCTTTTCTGTCTGTCTCTGTCTGTCTGTCATGCCTACACCTGTCTACCTTTGTTATTAGCCTACCTACCATTGCCAACCAAACACGATCTGTCTTTTATCTTACCATCCTTCTCTCCCTCCCTGTCTGTCTGTCTGTCTATCTTCCTTGCCTACACTTGTCTACCTTTGTTATTAGCCTACCTAACATTGCCAACCAAACACGATCTGTCTTGTCTTTTATCCCTACCATCCTTTTTTCCCTCCCTGTCTGCCTGTCTCTGTCTGTCTGTCTGTCTGTCATGCCTACACCTGTCTACCTTTATCATTACCTAACATTGCCAACCAAACACAATCTGTCTATCTGTCTGTCATGCCTACATCCGTCTACCTTTGTCATTACCTAACTTTACCAACCAATCATGACCTAATATACACATCTTTGACTTCTCTATATAATTATTTTCTTACTTGTATACATGCTGGTCGGTCTGATGTCATTATGTATTTTTTTTTTCCTTTTTGTAATTTACTTGTTTGTGTGTATCTTAACATTTCCCTCCCTTGTTTGCTGTTTGTTTTCTGAATCTTCTTTGTTGTTGATTTATTATTTTACCAGATATTAATTTATTTTCTTGCTTGTTTCTTTGTGTGTCTGCCTACCTACTTGCTTGCCTCACTCACTGTCTGTCTGCTCACCATTTACCTCCACTCTCTGCTGCCTAATGCATTACTTGGCAGTCCCGGAAACACACACACACACACACATACACACACACACACACACACACACACACACACACACACACACACACACACACACATTCATCCATCCATCCATCCATCCATCCATCCATCCATCCATCCATCCATCCATCCATCCATCCATCCATCCATCCATCCATCCACACACACACATACACACACACACACACATTCATCCATCCATCCATCCATCCATCCACACACACACACACCTGTTTGTATCTCCTCATCTAATTCGCTTTATTACTTCCTCACCTTTGTACAGTTGACTCCAAAATATTCGAGACATTACCTGTTACACTCTAGCAGGTAGTGAGTGTCTCGAATTTTTTGGAGGCAACTGTACCTGCTTCCCTTTCCTGTCCTTTCCTTTCCTTTCCTATTTTCATTTCCTCTCCTCTCCTCTCCTTTCCTTTCCTCTTTTCATTTCCCTCCCTACGTCTCTCTTCTCTCCATTTTCTTTTCCTTCTAATGTTTACTTCGTCTCACCTTCTTATCCTTCGTTATAATTATATATTTCTCAGTCTGTATTATCACTCTTTCTCTTTCTCTCCCCCTTTTCCAACCTTGTTCACCCCCTGTCCCCCCTCCTTTGATCTCTC
>JAWZYT010001473.1:0-50000 GCA_034508575.1 Petrolisthes manimaculis | reverse complement strand
TTGGGTTCCGTTCCGCAAGTTACCCTTAAAAAGTATCATTTTCTATTGATATATAAAACACAGAAAACCAATATCATTATGGTAAACTATTTTTTATATTAAATTCAGACCCTTTTTATTTACCTTTAGTACGATCCCCAATTAACACTCCGGGGAACGTTGCCACCAAATAACTTCATGGTCATTAGCAGCAACGTTACCTAGAGTGTTGGGTAAACATCTGCTGAATTAAGTAGTTGTGAAGAAACAACAAATAATAGCCGACTGGAAGAGTTACTTAATTAACGAGCGTTTAAGGGGGTGCGGGAGTATGGGACAGTCTTGGGGGGGACTGGGGGTGCGGGAATACGGGGACAGTCTTGGGGTGTGTACAAAGCCTATTCCCGCACCCCTTTAACATCCCCCAAGCCTGTCCCCCTACTCCCACACACCCCAAAAAACCACCAAGTTACCAACCTCCCCAAATCCCCCCTATTCCCGCACCCCCTTCAACGTGTGTACAGTCACAATCAAATATCCACCCACACTTTCCTTCTATCGTAGTAAATATCTTGGTAATAAAGAACAACACGTGTATGATTTTGCAGCACCATAATAATAATAATAATAATAATAATTGAGGGGGTTCAGTTGACATAAGGTGTTGTATGATTATATTTTGATATGATACTGATTTATTCGCACAATGGAAGGAAAGTGTTGGTGGTTATTTGATTGTGGCTGTACAAAGAAAAATATTGAAATAAATAGACGGTGAGAACGGCCATAACACAATAACAAAATAATTATAAAATGTTTACGTCATTAAACAGACTTACCTCACTTCCACCGAGTCTTTCATCACAATCTCTGTATGTTAACACTAAACCCATGGTTATTTAACATTAACTTCTTCTCAGCCAGGTCAAAATTAACGTAAAAACACTAAATAGAGATCATTAATCACTCTCCATGCTTCCACTCCCCGCTCCGAGGCAAATAAAAAATGTAAACAAAGTCTCCGTAGCCAATCAGAAGACGGGAAAATTTGGCGGGAAATTTAGACTTATATTTGACTAACTTTTTCCCTCCACAAGGTAAATGAAATAATAATAATAATAAATAATTATGTAAACATAGTCTCTATAGCCAATGAGAGGACGGGAAATATTGGCGGAAAATTAAGGATCTTATTTGACTTATTTATTTTTGTTATAAAACACAATAATACATGATTTTGGCGAACTATTTGTTTATTTTTCAGATAATGAACGTTATTATATATATAAAGGTTCCTTCCTCATATTAGTATTATATATTAAATTATCCTGATTGAGTTATATAAATAATTAGTAGTTTTTTTATGCTGTTATTAAAAATGCTATTGTTGATTCCTCCAAACAATGCCACGAAACATGGGATGGTGTGGAGGAAGCGGTAGCAATCAAAATAATATCAACACAGTCACACAATGGACCAAAGTTTAGCGAGGGAGGGTTACTATGCTATGATCAGTGAATGTCTGGGAACTTTTAAATGAGGGTTTGGTTATAGATAATCATAGAGAGTTGGAAGTATGTATACAAGACGAACAAAAATATTATACAGTACAACACGAACCTAAATATTATACAGTACAAGACGAACCTAAATATTATACAGTACAAGACGAACCTAAATATTATACAGTACAAGACGAACCTAAATATTATACAGTACAAGACGAACCTAAATATTATACAGTACAGTACAAGACTAACAAAAATATTATACAGTACAGTACAAGACGAACCTAGATATTATACAGTACAGTACAAGACGAACCTAAATATTATACAGTACAGTACAAGACGAACCTAGATATGCCACCAAATATAGGATAATAATGAATATTTAGAACTAATAAATTTCACAGAGAAGAACCTCAAATAAATGCTACAAAAGATGGAAGATAAATCTCAGAGGTTAATATTAACAGGAGACTTTAATTAACATCCATATAGATTGGAGAAATTATGAAGCAAAGACAACAGAAAACCAGTGGAATAATAAATGACTAGATTTAATTCAAGACTTCTTGTTAACACAACATATTATTAATAATACAAGAATAAGAGGAAATGATGAACCATCACTATTACTAAGACTTTATATTTACTAGAAATGAAAATGAAATTAACAATATAGAATATAAACTACCTTAAGGAAAAGGTGATCATGTTGTAATAAAATGGGATTTTATAGTATCATATGACATAATACAAGTCCAAGATAAACCAAACAAATTACAAAACTTTAACTACAATGAATGAAAAATGTAAACAGAAGAAAAAGAAATTTGCGAAATATTAAATACAAAATTTCAGTCTGTATTCACTAAGGAAAATGTATTCACACCCGAAGAAAATACAAACACAAACACGTATGAACTAAAAGATTTTCAGGTGAGCAGATTAGAAATAGAAAAAGAATTAGAAGCTGTAGATAAAACTAAAGCAATTTCATGTTGGGTATTAAAAGAATGTGCTAAAGATATAAATAAGCCATCATTTATAATATTTCAAAACTCATTACAGCAAGGAAATTTACCAGGAAGTTGGAAGCAAACAAATATAGTCCCATTATTTAATAAAGAAAATAGACAAGACCCACTTAACTATAGACCAGAGTATCACTAACAAGTGTAGTGTGTAATATTATGGACAAAATTATAAGAAAAAAATGGGTTGAACACCTGGAGAAAAATATATAAATGACATAGAAGTAAATATTACAGATGACACTTACATGAATATATTTATTGATGATGCAAAGGTACAAAGAACAATTAAAAATGAAGACTGCTGTAAAAAGTTACAAGAAGATTTGGACAAAATGGTAGAGTGGAGTAATAAATGGCAGATGGATTTTAATGCATATTTTGCATTGAATATTATTAGACTAAACAAACTAAAATTACCTAAACTGGAATAAAGACGAAAGAGAGGAGATATGATTATGGTTTACAAATGTGTCACAGAAAAAGATAAGATAAATATAGAAAACTTGTGTCAAAAAGAAATACTTACAATGAGAGGACACAGTAAAAAACGAATTAAAAGAAAAGGAGAGAAAGATGTACAGAAATATAGTTTTCCAAATAGAGAAATAGACGAATGGAATAAATTACCAAAGAAGTTATGTGTGTGTCAAAATACATACATAACTTTAAAGAAAAATACGATAATTGTGATTTAAAATACAGGGACATTACGAACTTGACTCAATCCAGTAAAAATACAAAAAAAATAGGTAAGAACAAACAGGTATAAGAACATACAGTACACACACAGAGGCAGGCTCATTGAACGCACACACACACACACACACACAAGTTTGGAGAAGGCTTGTTAAGTAACCCACGTCACCGTCATCTACTACCACCTGCCGCTCCCCCACTAGCGAGGACTACCCGACACCAAAACAAACTGGTGCCACTCAAAGCCCCTCGCACTGACCGCTATCGCCATAGCACTATTCACACTTTAGTGCGAAAGATAAACAATTAAATTAACATGTACTGTATGTCTCCAAGTTGTAGCCCATAGATCTTAGAATTAGAATTAATATTAATGTAATTTTTTCCCCTATGTATATTTTCAGTCTCTGACTGCCATGTAAATAAACCGTTAATTATTATTATTATTATTATTATTATAACACACACAGACAGGGGACACCAAGAGACAATAATAACTTAGCGACATCACCAAAGTATTGTCAAAATGTCACTCGCAATCCAAGAGTCTAATAATACAGTTTAGTTCACAAGTTCTAACTGTCAGATATAATGCTAACCTGGACTGACTGACTGACTGACTGACTGACTGACTGACTGATGACTTGGTGACGAGGGAGGGGGCTGTCTGTCTGTCTGTCTGTCTGTCTGTCTGGGAGTTGGTGAACTTTCTTTAATTAAGGGGAGGGTATAGTTGGCAGATGATCTTGTGTTTATTTGTGTGTGTGTGTGTGTGAGAGAGAGAGAGAGAGAGAGAGAGAGAGAGAGAGAGAGAGAGAGAGAGAGAGGGTGGCAGATGATCGTGTGTGTGTGTGTGTGTGTGTGTGTGTGTATGTGTCTCTGTGTGTGTGTGTGTGTGTGTGAGGGTGGCAGATGATCGTATGTGTGTGTGTGTGTGTGTGTGTGTGTGTGTGTGTGTGTGCATGGCCTTCAACTGACTCAGGGATGGGCTATAGAGATGGTGTAAGTTGAGTGTGTGTATATATATAATCCCCCGTACACCTCCTTCCCTACACAGACAGCGGTGCATGTGTGGTGTAATGAGACTGACGATGGTGGTGGTGATGGTGATGGTGAGGGTGGTGATGGTGATGATGGTGACAAGTTTGGGTATCAACAACACTGTCTCGTCACTATCCTTTCCTCTTCTGGGTAAGTAAGTAAGTAAGTAAGTAAGTAAGTAAGTAAGTAAGTAAGGAGTGATGGAGTAGGCCTAGGGAGTGGTGGAGTAGCCCTAAATTAAGGAGTATTATGTATTTCAGACCTCAGGAGTGTTGGAGGTGGTGGAGTAGGACTAATAAGGAGTGACGTTGATGTACTGATAAACACAGGTGAAGCCGTAAGGTCTATATTGAAGACAGACACACTACCTTATTGCTCTGCCATTCTTATATTAGATGCCAACTCTTCACCCACGGCTGTATATGAGGTATGTATGTATGTATGTATGTAGGTAGGTATGTATGTATGTATGTATGTATGTATGTATGTAGGTATGTATGTATGTATGTATGTATGTATGTATGTATGTATGTATGTATGTATGTATGTATGTATGTATGTATGTATGTATGTATGTATGTATGTATGTATGTATGTATGTATGTATGTATGTATGTATGTATGTATGTATGTATGTATGTATGTATGTATGTATGTATGTATGTATGTATGTAATGGAGATGTTATTGTGATACTATTTATTTACTGTCTCCATGCAGGTATTCGAAGCAAGCACACCTGTATATTTATTAGTACTCGTGACTGTACTGTATATATGTATGTTTATGCCTTTTCTTATTAATTAAATCATATCACTGTTTTGTTTTCTATGTGTGTGTGTGGGGGGGGGGGGAGGATATACAGCTCTAGTTAGTTAATACAATAACATACAACTTCGCTTATTTATTTCATTTTGCTTAATTATTTCATTCACTTATAACTTCACTCATTTAATTTTTTCACTCACTCACATATTTTATTCACTTAATTAATTATTTTACTTAATTAATCCTTTCACTGACTCATTTATTTCGCTTATTCATTAATTTATATGTAAATTAGTATTGGGGTTTCTCTACAGGTAAGAATTTTAAGTTTTAATTAATATTTTACGTAATGCTGATTTTTAAAAGTGATTTTCGGGAGGAGCTTCAGTCGATCTATAATTTTTTTGTGTGTTTTCATTGTTTTTCCTTTTAGAATTTTAAATAATATTAACATTTTTACGTATATAGTTCTGATTTTTTTTAAGTGATTTTACGTGAAGAGTTTCAGTCGACCTAGAATGTTTTTGTGTGTGTTTTCATTGTTTAATTCATTTTAGAATTTTAAGTCATATTAATATTTGACGTAATGTTGATTTTATTTTTATTATTATTTTATTTTTCTTTCCTTTTGCCTATCAGACTGTGGTGGGACGAGTGGCGCCGTTCGGAGTGGGAGTAGTGGAGGTGGGAGGAGGAGGAGGAGCACGTCACAACAACAACAACGACAACAACAACAACAACAACGTGACTACAACACAGATGAAACAAGCCATCGCTCTAGCTAAGAAAGTGTGTGTGTGTGTGTGTGTAGAGAGAGAGAGAGAGAGAGAGAGAGAGAGAGAGAGAGAGAGAGAGAGAGAGAGAGAGAGAGAGTTAGTGTATGAGTGTGTGTTGATTGATTGATTACCTACTGACAGAAAGAGAGAGAGAGAGAGAGAGAGAGAGAGAGAGAGAGAGAGAGAGAGAGAGATGGAAAGGTATTATATTAAGTGACTCTATTCCCTTCCTCCACCTTTCACTCGTCTACACACACACATACACACACACTCTCTCTCTCTCTCTCTCTCACTCACTCTCTCTGTCTCATACACACACACACACACACACACACACACGCACACACACACACACACACACACACACACATTCATTCATTCATATACTCACATACACACACACACTCTCACACACTCTCACTCACTCTCTCTCTCACACACACACACAGATGCAGGGAGAGTGTTGGTGTGTGACAATAATAGTGGTGAGTGTGGACCCAGCCTTCATCGCGTTGTGGGCCAAAGTAGCCGACGAGGAGCGACTCTTGGTGTGGCGAAGTAAAGTGTTGGTGGTGAGCAGACTACCTCGACCCTCACTCCACCCTCTCCTCTCCACACACTGGGCCCTGGCTAATATGAACGTGATGCTGGTTAATGCTGAGACCCACGACGACCACCACCTGCCTCACATGGGTCCACCGAGGTAAATAGAGGTGATAGTTACTTTGTTTATGTATGTGTGTACAGTATAATTTTTATAGTCCTCGTGAATTATTATTATTATCATTTCTTCATTTATTTCTTCATTTATTCCTTCCTTCATTCATACATTCATTCCTCCATTCCTTCACTCCTTTCTTTAACCATTCTTTCCTTCCTTTTATCCTTCCTTCATTCATTCCTTCATTTATCCATTCCTTCCTTCAACCATTCCTTTCTACCCCTTTCTACCCCTTTCTACCCCTTTCTACTACTCCTTCCTTCAACCATCCTTCCCTTCATCCATCTTTGCTTCACTGGTTCCCTCTACCGTGACAGATGTGGAGTGTTTTCGCACCTTCCGTACACAAGGAGTGGTGAGGCAGAGACAGTAAGAGTGGCCTCCTGGACACCAACACAACACCTTACCATTCTATCAACACAACTCACACTCTATCCGGAGAAAGGAGCTAAGTCAGTCAAATTAAGAAGATAAGTCAGTCAATTAAAGAGATAAGTCAGTCAAATTAAAGAGATAAGTCAGTCAATTAAGGAGCTAGGTTAATTATTGGGGCTAAGTCTGTCAATTAAGGAGCAATTAGTTAATTAAGGAACTAAATTAGCTATGGGTTAAGTCAGTCAATTAAGGAACTAAGTCTGTCAATTAAAGATCTAAGTCAGTTAATTATGAACAAACAAAACAAAACAAAAATAATAATAATAATAAAAGAGAAACAGACACGCATATAAACATTACAACAATAACCTATAATTATTAACATAATGTCTATTAAATTATTCTCTCAGTATAATGTATAAAGTATATATCATTATTTATTTTCCTGTTATTGTTGTTATTGTTTTTGATGTTGTTGTTGATGTTGTTGTTGTTGATATTATTATTGTTGACATTATTGTTGTTGTTGATGTTGACGTTGTTGTTGTTGTTATTGTTGTCGACATTATTGTTATTTTAATTGTTGTTGTTGTTGATGTTGACATTATTGTTGGTATTGTTGTTGTTGATGTTGACGAAAATGTTGTTGTTATTGTTATTGTTGTCGACATTGTTGTTATTGTACTTGTTATTGTTATCGTTGTTGTTGATAGTTTCCATGGTGGTCCGGTAACACTGGGAGCCAACACACTCACTCCGTATTGGCAACAATGGGAGGTAATAAACAATGAGGGTGTGAAGGAGATGAAGTATGCTGGTCGGGGTTGGCTTATGATTGAACCCGTCGCACACAAACTCAATTTCACACCAGTTCAAGTCATCACCAAAGACTGGGTAGAGGTAGGTCCATTTATATAGAGAGTTGGAATGGATTTTATTTATATATTTAATTGTTTATTTATTTATGTATTCCTTTATCTATTTGTTATTTCATTTATGTATTTCTTTATCTATTTGTTATTTCATTTATTTATTCCTTGATTTATCTATTTGTATATTCCTTTATCTATAATAATAATAATAATAATAATAATAATAATAATAATAATAATAATAATAATAATAATAATAACAATAACAATAATAATAATAACAATAATAATAACAATAATAATAATAATTGTTGTTGTTGTCGAATAGGTGATGGCATTGATTCAGGAACGAGTCATCTACATCTCACCAGTTGCCTATACAGTAATGCCTCACCAACTGGCCTTCAACGACTACACTACCTTTATAGAACCAGACACACTCACCTTTGGTATGGCCCTCCCGTCTTTGGCCCCTCGCTGGCAGGCACTCTACTACCCTCTGGCACCTGTTGTTTGGCTCCTGGTCCTCCTCTCCATTCTCGTGTACCCTGCTGTGTTACTCTTGGTGGGTTTTGTATTGGGTTTTTTATTCTTATCTTCTTTTATTTCTATGTTGTTGATGTTTTTTTTTTTTATCCATGCACTTTCTCAACGGGGACTGACTGACTGACTTCTTCCTGTTAACCCAAAAATCTATCTGTTCGTAAGCAGAGAGAGAGAGAGAGAGAGAGAGAGAGAGAGAGAGAGAGAGAGAGAGAGAGAGAGAGAGAGAGAGAGAGAGAGAGAGAGAGCAAGGGAGAATAAGAGAGTATTTATTTATTTTGTGTTTCATTCTAGTTGAGTTATAATGGGAGTAGTGATGGAAAACGTCTACGAGTGATGGTAGTAATGGAAGCCACAGCCACATTATTAGGCCAACCACTCCCTCGTCACCTGCCACAACACACGTCCCTCAGGTTACTTGTTGGGGCCTGGTTACTCTTTGGGGTTATCTTCGCCACAGCCTACCGTGGTAACCTCACTGCCTTCCTCACTATTCCTATATTCCCTCCACGGGCAGAGACCTTACATCAACTTATCATGACAGATACTATGTAGGTTTATGTTTGTGTGTGTGTGTGTGTGTGTGTGTTATTACAAATGTTGTTACGTTTGTGTGTGTTGTTACAAATGTTATTACCGGTACTATGCTATTATTACTACCAATATTACTACTGTACTGATATTGCTACTAATATTATAATATATACGATTTCTGTTGATAATAATAATAATAATAATAATAATAATAATAATAATAATAACAACAATAACAATAACAATAACAATAATAACAATAAAAAAAAAATAATAAAAAAAATAATAATAATAATAATAATAATAATAATAATAATGAGGGTGACGGTGCCTTGGGATGATGGTGACGATCTGAAAGTGTTCTTCGGAGAATCTGGTTCTTCTGACAACCAAGAACTGTCACGCAGAATGTCCAAAGTCCGGTCCACTGAGACGGGCTTGAGGAGGGCCACGTATATGAAGTGAGTTGTGTTGTGTTGTTGTGTTTTAAGGTTTGAGGAGGGCCACGTATATGAAGTGAGTTGTGTTGTGTTGTTGTGTTTTAAGGTTTGAGGAGGGCCACGTATATGAAGTGAGTTGTGTTGTGTTGTTGTGTTTTAAGGTTTGAGGAGGGCCACGTATATGAAGTGAGTTGTGTTGTGTTGTTGTGTTTTAAGGTTTGAGGAGGGCCACGTATATGAAGTGAGTTGTGTTGTGTTGTTGTGTTTTAAGGTTTGAGGAGGGCCACGTATATGAAGTGAGTTGTGTTGTGTTGTTGTGTTTTAAGGTTTGAGGAGGGCCACGTATATGAAGTGAGTTGTGTTGTGTTGTTTTGTTTTGAGGTTTGAGGAGGGCCACGTATATGAAGTGAGTTGTGTTGTGTTGTTTTGTTTTGAGGTTTGCTGGTTTATTATTTAGTATGGGAACCCCGTGATGTAGTCAGAAAATTAGATCTAGGTTAGAGAGTACCTTTAAATATTACCACCACGAAACACCACCTATATTGAAAGAGCTTATTTTGTTTCGTGGCAGGCATATATCTTCTTTCCTTCCCTTTATAATCTGACCTATAAAATCTCATCTTTATAATCACATCCTTGCAACACTCCAGCCAGGCCTATATTATCTTCATTCCTTCCCTTTATAATCTCGTCTTTATAATCCCATCCTTACAACCCCCCCAGCGAGGCCTACGTGTACATACGCAAGGCCCTGGAGGTGAACATCATCCAACATTTTACAAGCCACGATGGACAACCTCAACTCTACGTGGCTCAGGAAAACATATCACCAGGAATTGCTGCCTGGCCAATCATTAGAGACGCATTCTTCAAACACACTCTTGATTGGTGTGTTAATGCTCTTGTCGAGGTGAGCTGCTGGGTGGGGTTGTTAGGGAAACTGTAAAATTATAATAGTTTCTTCCTATATTTTTTCCCCTCCCTAAAGTCTGCATCGTCTGAGTGAATTTTTTTTGTGGGATTATATTAGTTTTCTTCCTTTATTTTTCCCCCCCTAAAGTCTTCATGGTCTGAGTGAAAAATTGTGGGATTATAATAGTATCTTCCTTTATTTTTTTTCCCCTCCTTATAGTCTGGTCTGAGTGAGAAATGGATGAGTGATACCCTCGACATTGCCAGGAGAGAGAGCAGGATCCAATGTCGTAAGGAGGAGGAGCAGGAGGCCATATCAACAACATCATTAGGAAACACACCCTCTACTGACGTGACCAGTCGTGTAGCCCCGGCCCTCACTATAACACACATGCAGGGGCTTTTCTTCCTCCTATTCCTGGGTTTTCTCGTGGGTGCAGTTTCCTTCGTCGTGGAGTTTCTGGTGGGGAAGGTGGTGGTGGTAGCTGGCTTCACTGAGTCCCATGCTGGAGGGTAGAATTAGGGGAGTGTGTGCGGGAATAGGGGACAGGTTTCTTCCCACTTCAAGCTTGTCATAATGTGTATAGGAAGAATCAGTTGTCCTCATCTTGATTAATCCATGTGTTGCCTTCTCTTTCCTCAGTTATTGATTCAAATTATACTATTCTGTTGTGCATTTAAGAAACACGAGATTAGCCACAAGTCAAAACAGAAAGAAGGAATAAAACGAAAAACAAAACAAAAATTAAATTATTATTATTATTCGTCCTGTGATGCATGATTTTATAACACCTTGTATCCTAATAATTACCCTTCCTGACACTTATTTATATTTCTGTAGTAAAGATTTGAAGATTAACATAAATATTCACTAGCCTTTCCTTCCTTCCTTTACCTCCTTCTCTCTACACTTCATCACACGTGTCTCGTATCTTTCTCTCCATTCCTCTCTCTCCCACTTTCCCTTCCTTCCTCCCTTATCACACACTTGTCATTCCCTCCCTGCCTCGTCCCCCTCCCCTCCCTCTCTGTCACACACTAAGTGGGATTCTCAGGTACTGTGAGCTGACTAAATTGGTTTAACACACACACACACACACACATCACACCCACACCCACACACACACACATCACACACGCACACATCACACACACACACACACACACACACACACATCACACACACACACACACACAACGAAAGCTCTGTCTGTCTGTCTGTGTGTCAATCTATCAGTCTATTCACATCCTCCTTCACTTCTCACTCCTATACACCTTTATTTCCCTCCTCCCTCTCTTCTATCCCCTCTTCTTTCTCCTCCACGCCCCTCCACCCTCTCCTCCAAGCCCCTCCACACTCTCCTCTACTCCCTCTTCTTTCTCCTCCCTCTCCCACTCCCCCACATGCATTAATCCCCCCTGTGACCTACTCCCTTGTCACCTTGTCATCTCTTTCTTCTACATAAACACAATTAGCACCAAACTCATGTATGTACAGTTGCCAAAAAAGGTATTGCGACAACTCTTGATACAACATTAAATATATTAATGTCCATAGTTGTTTGTAGGGATTATAAGAATGTATTACAGAAGGATGTGTATATTTCCTTCTGCTATACATGTTTATAGTCCCTACATTCCATTGTGCAAATAAATAAGTTTCATTATCAAAATTTAATCATACAACACCTTACGTCATTTCATCTCCCTCATTTATTATTATGAGGTGCTGTAAAACCAATCATACACGTGTTGTTCATTATTACCAAGATATTTACTACGATGGAAGGAAAGAGTGTGTGGATATTAATTTTGGTTATGGCTGCACTTAATATTACTAATATGACCACATAGTTGCATTCTGAACCAATTTTTATTCTAACAACATACGTAATTTACCATATAAGAAAAATATCTGATCATCTCTGCATTAAAATTGTATTACAACATCACTATAGCTAATACATACGCAAATAATTAAAGGGAATATATATTATTGTTTGTGTAAATGACACGGCTTGGACCTCGAGTGTACAGTTGGCTCAATAAATTAGTTCCTTCTTGTTTGTTTTTTTCTCCATAACTACTCGTAATATTATTGATGGTTTGTTTACACTTTAGGTGAGATTTATTATTCTGTTGTTGGTGAATTGGAAAGTCTCTTGATTCCTCCAAACTATTATTTAATTAAAAAGATTCACAAGTATACATAAGAGTGAAAAAAATAAATCTATATATATTTATGTACAAATCTTAAGTTCATATATTGCACTAGAGAGTAAACAAAGTAAATGTAAGTAGGACACTGAAGTTACTGAAGGTCGTGTATGGATATGTGTATGTATGTATGTATGTATGTATGTATGTAAGTAGGTTAGTCCAAGCTGTGAGTGGAAATATAGAGATTTAGGTTATATCAGGCGAAAAGGGTTCCATGTCTAACCTACCTACCTACCTACCTACCTACATACATACCTACATGCCTACCTACCTATCTATCTATTTATCTGATTACATATCTACCTACCTACCTACCTATTTATCTATCTAATTACATATCTACCTACCTACCTACCAACATACATACATACATACATACCTATCTATCTACCTACCTATCCATCTACCTACAAACATACCTACCAACCAACCAACCTACCAACCAACCTACCTATACCTATGGACAAACAAAGGCAGATAGATATATAGTCACAACCAGAGATATAATCCAACCTATACACATCCCCCTTTATTTCACTGCTATATATTCTGTCAGTCTTATATCCAGAACCCTTTGAAGCGAGTGACCGCCACGGCAAGTTTGTGTCGTGGACGTAATGGGATTTGTGAACCTCATTTGCTTGGCTTCACGTGGTTGGTTGGTTGCCATGAATTTTTCTGTCACGACGCATTTTTCATTCCACACATCTATATATATTATTACTGTAATGTTATTCTATACATACTCTGTAAATGGGTAATTAATTTAGAATATACCCTTAGTTTCCTCATATAGTTAAATGATTTGTATTGACGTGTGGAGTGAGTGTATAAGGATGAGGTAACAGGATAGACATTTAAGTGGATGTGGAGCGTGGCAACAGCTGGTAATTCCCTCCATGCAGCTACTGACGCCTTACACACACTGATGGGGTCGATGTATTTCTACTATTCTCTGCCAGGGGTTCATACCTTAGTGAGAGCTGGTTGTGTCGGGGTGGGTGTCCAGTCAACCAACCAACCAACTAACCAATCATCCACAACCAGTTAGAGGGAGTAGTTGTTGTTGTTGTTGTTGTTGTGTGGTGCCTGCATACCTCATCTGTCCTGGGGTGAGTCTACCTTCTAATAATTATACAGTACACTATACGTCTTGTCCTGTAGGCACGGGTGAGTCTTGTGAATGAATGGTGAGATATATATTGATGTATTATAATGTACAGCCATGGCTGATAGTGCTTGACTAGGGTCCAAGGAGTGTTGGAGAACAACTGAACAGAGTTCGAAACCGTGAGTCTTCTAAACCTCTCTCAACGTTGAGAATGATTTGGAAAATTCACTTGTTCGAACTCTGTTCAGTTGCTGATCGAGTATTAATTAAGCGAGCTCAAACAAATATGAAACAGGATAAGCGATATAATTGGTTCACTATATAGTATGTCAAATGATTCGAAACTTCAATAACAAGACCTGGATACAAATATTGGATTGCGAGTGAGTGTACCGTATAACAAACTAGACACTATCCTTGGTAATGTTAATGATGATGACTGTGTGGTAACCCTATGATAACTTTTATATGGGTTTTGTTTATGAAATGTTTTCTCATACTGTTCAGCCCAACTACTTACTTTTTTTAGCTTTGATATAAGTGTGATTTGAATTATTGTGTGACACTGACTTACTTTTAGCATTGATATAAGTGTGAGTTGAAGTGTGAAATACTGACTTACTTAGCTTTGATATAAGTGTGAGATAATGACTAAATTCACAGGTATATACTCAGCATAATTATATCTTTGTAGTTTGGTGGTCTATCTCCTTTTCTTTGATTAATTAACTTTATTTTATTGGTTTTCATATCTATTATAATGCCAAAAAAAAAAAAAAAAAAAAATCCCTCCCTAGATGGCGCTACCGTTCTTCTTGGAGTTTTGGAGTTTTGTTTTGGTAAATCTGGAGCAACTGAATCCTCCAAATTTTTCCAAGCAACAGAACACCATTATTTTTGCTCCTCTGGTCCTGTTTTCTGGAATAATTTGGAGGAATCAAGGCACTCCAATGTACCAAAAAGGAATTACCATCTTAAATCACTAATCCTACAAACACACATTTTTTTTTTTTTTTTTTTTTTTTTTTGCATAATATATCAACTATTTTTTGGGAGTTTCGTTCATGTGTTGGTTTCTATTCTTTTCTCTTCGTGGGTCGTGATAAATGAGGTTTATTTACATTTTAATGCCACTGATTCTGATTTATTTATATTCTGCCGTAATTTCTTTATATATTATGGGAAAATAATTCGAAAGGAAAATAAACGTCTGAAGATGCTTTGAGAAATTAGTTTATAATATATATCTATATATATATATAGTGTTTATTACAGGATGTCAAACAGTCATTCGCACTATCGACACACACACACACACACACACACACACACACACACACACACACACACACACACACACACAGTCTTTGTGTAATCATATTTTTTCTCACACAAAAACAAACCTTCATAATTATGTCAGCAAAGGTCATCTCTCTCTCTCTCTCTTCCTCTCTCTCTCTCTCTCTCTCTCTCTCTCTCTCTCACAAGTAATCTGGAGCCGGTGTATGTGTGTATTATGTGTGTGTGTGTATGGTGTAGGCTTCTGTATGACGTGTGTGTCACTAACTATACTGTAGCTGCTGGTGTCAACACTTTTCCACATTACAAGTATAAGTATAAGTAGTGCTGTATGGATCATATGTCTGGTTTCATTACCATATAAAGGGTAGAGTGAGTGAGAGTGGGAGAATGAGTGAGGGATTATAAATGAGAGAGAGAAAGGGAGAGAGAGAGAGGGAGAATGAGTGAGGGATTATAAATGAGAGAGAGAAAGGGAGAGAGAGAGAGGGAGGGATTATAAATGAGAGAGAGAAAGGGAGAGAGAGAGAGGGTGAATGAGTGAGGGATTATAAATGAGAGAGAGAAAGGGAAAGAGAGAGAGGGAGGGATTATAAATGAGAGAGAGAAAGGGAGAGAGAGAGAGGGAGAATGAGTGAGGGATTATAAATGAGAGAGAGAAAGGGAGAGAGAGAGAGGGAGGGATTATAATGAGAGAGAGAAAGGGAGAGAGAGAGAGGGAGAATGAGTGAGGGATTATAAATGAGAGAGAGAAAGGGAGAGAGAGAGAGGGAGAATGAGTGAGGGATTATAAATGAGAGAGAGAAAGGGAGAGAGAGAGAGGGAGAATGAGTGAGGGATTATAAATGAGAGAGAGAGTAAGAGTGGGAGTGAGTGAGGGCTTATAAATGGGAGAGAGAGAGAGAGAGGGAGTGAGTGAGAGATTATAAATGGGAGAGAGAGAGTGAGAGAGTAAGAGTGGGAGTGAGAGCTTATAGGTCTACTTGGGAAGCCTGTACAATATTCCTACATGGTTCCATTTAGTAGGAATCCTTTAAAATGGATGTCCTACTTCCCTACTTCCTATACCAACTTACCTATATACACACATACATACATACATACATAATTATAGATATATATATATATACTGTACATTCATACATATATTCACACTTACATTATACAATATATTATACATTCACACACACGTATACATACATACATTCATTCACAAATACGTACACTCATTCATTCGTACTCACTCACACACACATGCTCACATACACATACAGTACATACATCATACACACTCACATACATACATACATACATTCACACACACGTACACTCATGCAAACACACACACACACACACACACACACACACACACACACACACAAAGATAATTAATTGTATTAGTTAAGATACAAACAGATGAAAGTACAAAATGGAATCGACATCTAGTGACTGAAATTGAACTAGAAATATACACTTCACCAAATGAGTTGACTTCACCGAGTGAGAGAAAGAGAGGAAAGACGTGACAGACCAGAAAGTGAAGTAGAACAAGATGACAAAGACCTTGACGATATTTCTTTACAAGGGAAGAAACGACGACGAACTCTGAAACCTTTAAAGTGCAATTGAGTTTGTGTTGTTTTTTATATTTTTTCGTGTTCACATGACTGAAGAAAGACACTTGGAGTAAATTTATATGAAAGAAATGTCATGATGTGATTGTGACTGACTGACTGACTGACTGACTGACTGACTGGTGTTCATATCCTTCTACTAAAACATTACTGAACTGAATGTTTGTATACTCATATTAATTTTGTCCTTTTTCTCTTTACCATGTTAGCACCAAAAGCCTTTCTGTATAGTGTGTTTCAATAGGCAAAACACCAACACTAAATTCTTCACTTTATTTGTATGCTGGGAAGTGAAACGCAAATTATAGAGGTATAAATTGGTGGACTCTTAAATTCTCGATATTACATCAATCTAGAAACGGATCCCACTGTGTGTAACACCACTAATTAATGTGACTCTGTATAATTATTCCTGTAGGTGATGGTATATAAACATGCTGCTGTGTGTGTGTGTGTGTGTGTGTTGTGATAGTGACCTACTAACTCAACACGAGAGAACTTACTTCAGCTGTTATATGGATTCATGTGGTGAAGTAATTCTCTCTCTCTCTCTCTTTCTCTCTCTCTCTCTCTCTCTCTCTCTCTCTCTCTCTCTTTCTCTCATAATTACACACACACATACATACATACATATTGTCCATAGTATACTATCTCCCACTGAACTAAGTTATGTGTGTGTACAGGAGGAAGGATTGGTGAGAGTGGCGGGTGTGGTAACAGTGGTGAACACAGAGGGTGAGGGAGGACGGTAGAGAGAACACCAACACTACCACCAAACCTCCTCCCCAACACCAACACCAACACCAACACGATGGGGGCCAAGAAGAATGGATCCACAGCTGGGTCCCAGGCCAGTCTAAATGACATCACATCTGCTGTAAGTATTATTTTGTTAGTTAGTGTATGTTATCGTCACATTATTATTTATTAGTTAGTTAGTTAGTGCATGTTATCGTCACATATGGTATCCATCTCCATCTTATTAGTCTTGTTAAAGTAATATATTCGTTTCTCTTTTAGTTAGTTCATTTTATCGTCACATCTGGTATCCATCTCCTTATTAATCTTGTTAAAGTAATATATTCGTTTCTCTGTTAACTTTCGTGCTTAGTATGTAAAATGATTGACCGTAATGATATTTAGATAAGAATTTTTATCACGATAAATAAATCACTGAATTATCGCTTTCTATTTGTTGTTTCTCCCTTACCACACATACCAAATATGAAATATACAATATAGTTAAGCATGTATACCTCATGTGACTCCTATATCATTGTTGTAATAACTGTTATAACCATGATGTATGTTGTGTTGTATTTACAGAGTTCAGTAGAAGGTGGGTTGGACATGGTGGATGCTCCCTCAGACATCGTACTCACTGAACCTGAGAGGAAATATCTACTCTTTGTACAGAGGGGTGACGTGGCCTCAGTCCGAAGGTGAGAGGTTTAGTTGACTTGATAATCATCCCGTAACTATTCATCTGTACAGTCACGGTGATAAGTTTGGGTCAGAACAAACATAGATAATGTTTGAGAGATATGTTAATTAAAATTATATATATACCGGTATATATTTAAGTGGGATATTTACATATTTACATCTGACACAGTGAGGGATAATGGGCTCTGATCCAGCTAATTTAAAATTCATCTCTCATAGGAAGTGATGGGCGAGTTTATATTAAATTGTTGTCACTATGAGAAAGGTGTTGTATATTCCTTATTTGTTCTGATCTTATTTACAGACACCTGGAAAGTTACAAAGACAAACCACAGGAGTTGGACGTAAACTGTAAGGATCCATTAGGACGCTCTTCCATCGCCGTGGCTGTTGAGAATGAGAACCTGGACTTACTCGAGATCCTACTGGAATTTAAAGTGAAGCCGAAGGTGAGGATGGATTATATTATGGCCTGTGTGAGGAAGATAATTATAGGGATGGTGTTGATGGAAGCATATACACTATCTTATATCACCATCATCTCTACACACCACACCATCAACACCAAAATCAACACTTCTACCAAAACACACACACACACACACAAACAAACCGTAGGACACACAAACAAACCATCATCACTTAACCTATCTTGTATATTCCCCAAAACACACACACACACACACACCACCATCATAACTTTAACCTACATTTGTTTATTCCCCAACACACACACACACACACACACACATACACACACACACACCATCATCATCATAACTTTAACCTATCTTTGTTTTATTCCCCAGGACGCCCTCCTCCATGCCATTGCTGAGGAGTATGTGGAGGGAGTGGAGGTGCTTCTGGCTTGGGAAGAAAAGAACCACAAGAAAGGAACTCCATATGTAAGTACACGATATTTTTTGCATGTATCATACCCAGTAAGTACAGGATATTTTTTGCATGATTGTGTCTTACCCAATATTGTGTTTTTTAAGGGGGTGCGGGTGTAGGAGACAGGCTTGGGGTGTGGGAACTGTTGGGGGTGCGGGAATAGGGGGACAAGCTTAGGGGAGTGGGGAACTGTGGGGGTGCGGGAGTAAGGGAATACAGGAACAGGCTTGGGGTGGGTAGAAAGCCTGTAACCTATTCCAGCACCCTCCTAACCCGTCTTCAAGCCTGTCCCACTACTTCCGCACCCCTCAAAAAAAAAAAAAAAAAAAAAAAAAACAGACCCACTCAAAATTCCCCACAACCCCCTAAACACCCCACAGACCCACCCAAAAACCCCCACAACCCCCTAAACACCCCCCTCCCCCCTTATCTTGGACAGAGTTGGGAGGTTATGAGCCGCGACACAGCCACATTTACCAAAGACATCACACCTCTCATCTTGGCGGCCCATCACAATCATTACGAGATTCTCAAACTTTTATTGGATCGAGGTGCCACCCTGCCAATGCCACACGACATCAGGTATTATTATAGGGTATTATTTGTACACGGGTTTATGGGTATGGTTGTAAGTGCATGATTTTGATACGTGTTTTATATTTGTGAGTGTTAGTTGTGGGTATGAATATAATACGGGTTTATATTTGTGTATGGTTGTAAGTGTTTATATGAATGAGTGTTAGTTGTGGGTATGAATATAATACGTGTTTATATTTGTGTGTGTTAGTTGTGAGTGCATGATTTTAATATGTGTTTTATATTTGTGAGTGTTAGTTGTGGGTATGAATATAATTCGTGTTTATATTTGTGAGTGTATGGTTATGAGTGTACAGATTTAAGTATACATATGAGTGTACTGACGTGAGCGTATACATGGTGAGTAGTGATAGATAATATTAACTTAATATTATTATCTTTTGGTGTTCAGATGTGGATGTGACGAGTGTTTAGCGTCGACTGAGGATGATTCATTACGTCACTCCCTGTCTCGTATTAATGCCTATAAAGCTCTCTCGTCGCCTTCCCTCATCGCCCTCTCCTCCAAGGATCCCGTACGCACCGCCTTTGAGTTGTCTGGGGAGTTGAGACGACTACAGGGAATGGAACACGAATTTAAGCAAGACTATATTGTAAGTGAAGGAAAACTTTAATAATTATAATGACGAATTTAAGCAAGACTATATTGTAAGTGAAGGAAAACTTTAATGATTATAATGACGAATTTAAGCAAGACTATATTGTAAGTGAAGGAAAACTTTAATGATTATAATGACGAATTTAAGCAAGACTATATTGTAAGTGAAGGAAAACTTTAATAATTATAATGACGAATTTAAGCAAAACTATATTGTAAGTGAAGGAAAACTTTAATAATTATGATGAAAGAGTATGTGAATATTCTGGCAATCTGACCAAGGCTACATGGTGATTCCTCCCCAAACTATACCACATAACAGACGACCCCCAGTGTTGATCATTGAGTGAGGTCTGTTTTGTGGCCCAGTTTGGTGGAATCTGAAGCCCTACAATCACTTCTTTTACAGAATCACAATCATCATGTGCCTCAATCATATCATCTTTTTATATATATATTTATTATTATTATTATTATTTTTTTTTTTTTTTTTTTTTTTTTTTTTACAACAATACAACTCTATATATTACAACCCAGACACTTGCCAACTCCACAGGAACTACGCAAGACCGTGATGAAGTTTGCTGCTGAATTGTTAGACCAGACGAGGACCAAGACTGAGTTGGCCATTATGTTGAATTATGATGCTGATGGTGAAGTGTGGAATGAAGGTGACGCCAACTCCCTCGCACGTCTCAAGATGGCCATTAAATATTCCCAGAAATCTGTAAGTAACCCCAACCTACCTCCTTTCAATGTGTATATACAGTATAGATGTATATACAGTATAGATGTATATACAGTATAGATGTATATACAGTATAGATGTATATACAGTATAGATGGCAACGAAACTGTCAGAAGATGAACTTTCATATTTTTGTTTTTGTATTTAGAAGTGTTGTGTTGGACTGTTTCATGTCATAATTTGGAGCAATTATTCATTACCCTTTAAATTAACCAACGAGAGAGTTATTATCTCCTTTTAATCCACAAACGAGAGAGTTATTACCCATTTAATTCACCAATAAGAGAGTTATTAATTACCCATTTAATTTACCAATGAGAGAGTTATTAATTACCCATTTAATTCACCAATAAGAGAGTTATTAATTACCCATTTAATTCACCAATAAGAGAATTATTAATTACCCATTTAATCCTCACTATTTATTTATTCCTTGGTGTAGTTCGTGGCTCATCCCAATGTACAACAACTCCTTGGGGCCATTTGGTATGACGGTCTGCCTGGGTTCCGTCGTAAGGACATGATATCCCAGTGTATAGAAGTGGGTAAACTAGCAGCCATGTTCCCTATACTGTCTTTGGCCTACATGATCAACCCAGGCTCTGATAAGGGACAGTTTGCCAAGAAACCTTTTGTTAAGTTTATCACACATTGTGGATCCTACATGTTCTTCCTAAGTAAGTATATACATGGATTATTATTATTATTATTATTATGTTGATGGAGGATGAGTTAGTGATGGTGATAATGATGGTGATATTGATGGAGGATGGGTTAGTGATGGTGATAAAGATGATGATAATGATGGTGGTAATATTGATGATGATGATGATAATGAGTTGTGTTGTATTGATGGTGATAACAAGTAATATATTGACGAAAGGTGAGATAATGAATATGATGATGATAATAATGATGATGGTGATAATGAGTTGTGTTATATTGTGTTATTTACAGTGTTATTGGCCCTGGCGTCTCAGAGAATCGAGTACATGCTCATTGAATGGTTTGGTAATGCTTGGTTAAGGTCTGTCTTAGAGGAATGGAAAATGAAAGAACGAGGCTCACTTCCTGGTTTGGTCGAACTCTGTATTATTATGTATATCTTTGGTGAGTATACTGAATCAAAACTGTATTATTATGTATATCTTTGGTGAGTATACTGAATCAAAACTGTATAATTATGTATATCTTTAATTGGTGAGTATACTTCTTCAACACTGTATAATGTATATCTTTGGTGTCCTATTTTTTGGTATGAGGTGTATGGTGTTAGTAAATTCATTCATTCATGTAACAATCTGTTTATTTATGTATCTACATACCTCTATCTATCTATCTATCTCAAACTCTCTCTCTCTCTTTCTAGGCTTGATATGGGCTGAGATAAAATCGTTATGGGATGACGGTGTAATGGAATACATCAAGGACCTGTGGAATATCATCGACTTTATAACCAACTCGTTTTTCACCACTTGGATCCTACTGAGAACCACGTCTTTCTTCCTCGTACAAATCGACCTTTATTATAACCTGTGGCCTTACTACCCGAGGGAGATGTGGCATCCTTTTGACCCCATGTTGTTGTCTGAGGGTTGTTTCGGTGCTGCCATGATCTTCAGGTGGGTTGGTGGTTTGGTTTGTTTGGTGGGGCCTTACGAGTTTTAATTTGATGAGGCAGGGGATTGTGGAGGAGGTAAACATGCATGATGTGTAGTGAAGCAGGCAGAACCGTGCATGTAGTGAGGCAGTTTAAAGCAATGCAGTTTTTATCGATGCAGTATAATTCAATTAATGTATATAGTTTAAATAATTGCAGTTTTCACCAATGATGTTTAAAGCAATGCAGTTTTAATCAATGCAATTTCAATCAATGCAGTCTTAATTAATGTAGTTTCTGTTTATCATAACCCCTTGCATCACTTTGTTTTAATTTAATATTTTTCTTAACACACCAGTAACATATATTATTCTCCACATTACAGTTTCCTCAAGTTGGTTCACATCTTCAGTGTCAATCCACACTTGGGACCTCTACAGATCTCACTGGGTCGTATGATCTTCGATATTATGAAGTTCTTCTTCTTGTATTCACTCGTTCTTTTCGCCTTTGGTTGTGGTGAGTGTCTAAAAATAAATAAGTTAGCTTAGTTCTTTGTACTGTATTGATGCATGTGTACATTTGCAGATAACAAGAGTTTTATTATATTTATTTTTTGTACCATGAATGAGATTATATTGAGCAGATCGAATGAACTCTGGTAAAATTATATAAAAACCTATTAAAAATATCTGCATGCACACACACACACACACACACACATTATGTCCCCCCCCCCACCCTCCACACACACACACACCGACAATCCCTCTACACACACAGACACACACACACACATTACGTCCCCCTCCCACACACACCCACACATACAAACTCAATTACTCCTTCCTTGCCTCTGTCCACCAGGTATGAATCAACTCATGTGGTATTATGCTGAGTTGGAGATGCAAAAGTGTTACTCTCTCCCCGGTGGTTTGCCTGACACTGAGAACGAGGACCAGGCTTGTTTTATATGGCGGCGATGGGCAAAGTCAGTATGGCAATGTTTACGTTGATTTTAGTCCATTGTCTGTTGTTGATGTTGTGGTTGTTATTATTATTATTATTAGTAGTAGTAGTAGGAATATTATTATTATTATTATTATTATTATTATTATTATTATTATTATTATTATTATTATTATTATCATTATTATCATTATTATCATTATTATCATTATTATTATTATTATTATTATTATTATTATTATTATTATTATTATTATGATGTATGCCCTGTGTATATTTATTCGTGTCTTGGTTGTATAGTAGAAACGTATCAGTGTTGGTTAGTGTATACATATATAGGGTAAAAATCCTCTCTGATAATTTTTTTGTTTCCTGAAAGCAAAATTTTTTATCACAATTCTTAAGTAATTTGTAACACTCACAGTAACCATCTTTTTTCATTGTCATACTAAATATTTTATCTTGCATTCAATGTTGATATCAAATTTTCCAGTGCATTTAATAAACTGTTAAATATTTATTCATATAGGGGTTTGTATAAGAATGTATTTAAATTTAACCCAATCGCTTTAATTAAATAAGACATGTAATATTATTAAAATGTTTTCCACCTTCAGTTAACACATTCAGTTTTCAGATTTCAGAGTTCTAAAATCTCATTATCATCGAGAATCAGAAGCCTTCAATTCTCTCTCATACATGATCATATGCTGGGTCCTTAAGTTGTTAACCCCCTCCATTATTACTACTACCATCATCACCATTACCACTACCATCATCATCACCACCATCAACACCAACACCACCGCCATCACCACCACCACCATCACCAACACCACCACCATCAACACCACCACCACCACCACCTTCACCACCACCAACACCATCACCACCATCACCATCACCATCACCACCACCAGCTTGTTTGAGACCTCCCAGTCCCTCTTCTGGGCATCATTCGGTCTGGTTGAATTGGACGCGTTTGAGCTGAAAGGACTGGGAGATTTTACGAGGTTCTGGGCCATGTTGATGTTTGGTTCGTATTCCGTCATCAACGTTATCGTCCTCCTCAACTTACTGATCGCCATGATGTCCAACTCCTACAATATGATTTACGTGAGTCCATTCTTATAGATATAATACTAATAATGATGCCATGTGCTGCTGTCCTATGTTTGGTTTTCTTCCTTCGTCCCTCTCTCTGAGTTGACGGTACGTAAGTAAATACGTGTAGTCAGTCACGATGAAAATTAATGTCCTGCATCACTGAACTCGTGCAAGTCCTTCAAACATTGCCACGAAACACACACACCTATATATATTGAAGGAGCTTGTTTCGTGGCATAGTCAGTAGGAATCAGAAGCCACCATGTCTCATCCTTCTTACACGATCACAGGGTCCCTTAGTATTCACCATGGAGGTACACGGCGTACCGTCAACTGAGAGGGCAAGGAAAGAAATATGGAAACGAGATGGATGGATGGATATGGATGGATGGATATACTTTCCTTTAACACAAAATGAAAGTCAATATACCAAACTTCCATCCCTGCATCCATCCATTACTGTGTTTCCTGGCAGCCCCCATTTAAAACCACTTTCCACTAACAGGACTTTAAACTGTGTCTTGTTTTTTTTTATCTCCTTCCCCCGATAGCCTATTTGAGACGTCCCAGTCGCTCTTCTGGGCTTCCTTCGGCCTTGTAGAATTGGACGCCTTCGAGCTGACAGGCGTGGGCAGCTTCACACGTTTCTGGTCAATGCTTATGTATGGGTCGTACTCCGTCATTAACGTCATTGTACTTCTCAATCTACTTATTGCCATGATGTCCAATTCGTACAATATTATATCGGTGGGTCTCAGGGATCATGGAGGTGGTCCTTCTTCTTCAATTTATATCTTATTTTATGCTGTTTCTTTTTTTCTTTGTTTGTTTTTGTTTGCTGTTGCTGCTTATACTTCTGTTACGAATGCAGCTGACGTCCAATTTATTGTTTTTGTTGTTTGTTTGTTGTTGCTTCCTCTTGTGTGTGCGTGTGTTTCTTTTTTCCTTTTCTTTTTTTTTTTTACTACCGTTGACGTCTTATTAATTGAGGGGATGGTATGTATAGTGTTGGTAAATCTGGAGCCACTGATTCCTCCAAATAAATCCAGGCAACAGGCCACTATTACTTTTGCTAATCTGGCTCTGTTTCCTGACAAACTTTGGAGGAATCAAGGCAACTCCAAAGTACCAAAAGGTGTATATACCATCCCTTTAAAATAATGCTGCTGCTGCTTCATATCTTTTGTTATTATTGTTACTAAAAATACTGCTGCTGTTGTTACTACTACTACTGCTGTTTCTACTGTTGTTGCTGACGTTGTGTTTGCGATGATGTTTTGTTTTGCTGTTGCTGTTGCTGTTTTTGTTGTTGTTGTTGCTGATGTGTATATATATATCAGTGGCTGCCTTGCTTCAACTCCTACTCTTTTTCATTCATTTATTTTTTAGTATACATACATACATATTATTATTATTATTTCTATTATTATTATTGGGATCACGAGGACACGACCCAACAGTACACATTAATCTATTTATTTTTTCTTGGCTACGTTGTTGTTGTTATAGTGTATGTTGTTGTTGTTGTTATTGTTGTTGTTATATATAGGCCTACCGTATCTATATAATGTGTTATAAAATCATCCTCTGTGTTGGGACGACAGTTGGATATGGATTACTGGAAGCTAATTATTGGCATGTAATTATATCCAGCAAGTTTTGTTTTGTTTTTTTCGTTTGTCTGTTTGTTTTGTTTGTTTGTGTTTGGCCGAGAGTCTAATGCTGTGTATATAGATTGGTGGAAATTTATTATTTGTTTTTTTTTATATATTGTTCTTATTATAATGTTATTTGACCATGGTGCTTGCATGGAGAACACTATTATTATTACTGTATTATTATTAATGTTATTGTTATTGATTCTTAATAATTGTTATTGTTATTGCTATTGTTATTATCAATATTATTATTATCATCATAATTTTTATCATTATTATTACTATTATTATTGCTATTATTATTATTATTATTATTATTATTATTATAATCATCATTATAATTACTATTATCATTATTATTATTGTTATTATTATTACTATTACTATTATTATTATTATTATTTATCATTTCAACATCATGAATAATAATAATATATCCATAATATTTACAGGAAAGATCTGACACCGAGTGGAAATTTGCCCGAACCAAACTGTGGCTGAGTTACTTCGAGGATGGAGGCACTGTTCCCCCTCCCTTCAACATGATACCCACACCTAAGGGTATTATGAGAGCCATGGGAGTTACTGGCAACAAGATGAGAGGCTCTATTAAGGAAAAGGTATACACTCACTCACTCATTCACTCACTCACTCACTGAATAGCTGACTGACTGACTGGCTGTTTGACTGAATGGCTGATTGACTGAATGGCTGATTGACTGAATGGCTGATTGACTGAATGGCTGATTGACTGACTAGCTGACTGACTGACTGACTGGCTGAGTTATAGTTGTTTACATGCAGATTTTTAAAGACGTGTTTATTTTATACTTGATTCCATATTTAAAGACACAATCAAACCAAAATCAACCTAAACCAAACACAATCCAACCCAAACCAAACACAATCAAACCGAATCAACCTAAACTAAACACAATAAACCCAAACACAATCAACCCAAAACCAGACCAACACAATCTAACCCAAACCAAACCAACCTAAACGAAATAAACCCAAACACAGTCGACTCAAACACAATCCAACCCACCGACACTTCACTACCGTATATTTTCCTTTGGCAGTCCAAGAAGCGATCTGAACAGCGACACATGAACGTGATGCGTCTGTTGGTTCGTCGCTACATCACTGAAATGCAGAGGAAGGCAGATGAGAAGGGAGTCACAGAGGATGATATCAATGAAGTTAAACAGGATATTTCCACTTTCAGGTATAGATATTTGTTAATGATGTGATTGTTGTTGTTGTCTGTGTGTAAGGAGTGAGAGTATGATTATATGGATGAATAGATAGATAGATACATATATAGATGGATAGATACATACATACATACATAAATAGATGGATAGATAAATAGATAGATTGATTGATGATCGATAGATTGGTTAATTCATTGAGAGAGAGAGAGAGAGATTTATTAAATAAGATCCTCATTAGTATTATGATTATTATAAGATTATTATGATTATTATTATGATTATTAAAGTGTAAAATTCAATGTTTTTTCAGATACGAACTGATTGATATTTTGAAGAACAATGGAATGAACACTTCTATGGTGAACGCTGAGGATTCCTGTAAGTACTGACCTAACCTAACCTAACCTAACCTAACCTGTACTAACCTAACCTAACCTAACCTAACCTAACCTAACCTAAAAGTATTCCAAGCAACAGACAAACACCATTATTTTTGTTAATTTGGTTCTGTTTCCTGGCATACATTTTTTGAAGGAATCATGGCACTCCAATGTACCAAAAGTGTACTATTTCCTTAAACACTGATGTAATGAGACTTAGAAACAATAATAAGAAACACAAACGAAAAACACCAGTTATATATAACATTCATAAAAAAATAAACACTATGATAATGACAAACGCTAATTACTATTTTTAATTTTATGTTATTATTATTATTATTATTATTTTTTATATTACTTTTTTTTTTCTCCCTCTCTTGTAGCTGCTGTTGGCAAGAAGGGTCGAGCAATGGAACGTCGTCTAATGAAGGGCTTCAACATTGGTATGGTGGAAGGCATCATGACAGAGATTCTCACCACTGACAAGAAGCCCAAGAACATCTTCGGTAAACTCGCCAAGGCCATCGGTAAGAAGAAGAAGGAGGACTGGAATGCCAAGGTGTCCAGAGCCTCACTGAGAAGAGATCAGATTGGGTCTTCAATGGCCAGTCTCAATCGTTCACAAACCTCTATTAGAAGACGTATACAAATTGAGAACCAGGCACTCCTTAACACACTACACCCAGACAGACTACTCGAGTACAACCCTAACTTGGAACGGTACTCACCAACCACCAGAGTCGCTTATGCCAAGTTTAAGGTTAATACCATCAAGAAACAGAAGGAGCAAAAACAACAACAGGAGCAACAGCAGAAGGCCGGAGCAGCCAACCAGCAACTCGAGGCTGAGAAAAAACAGGACGCAACGGGTAAAAAGTTCCAGTCAAGAAGTCCCACACCAAATCCTCCTACTAATGTACCAAAGATTTCTACACCAAAGCCACCTGGACCCACACCCAAACCTCCTGCTACTTCACCTCCAAAACCAGGCGTTAGTTCACCACCAGCTGCTGCAAAACCAAGTCAACCCCCATCAGGTCCCCAAGCCCCACCAAGGACCACAGTAACAGCCCCTAAACCCCAACCAACACCTGCCCCTAAACCCCAACCAACAGGTGCCCCGATCAAACCCCCAGCACCACCAGCAGGCAAGACACCAGCACAGCCAACAACAACAGCTGCTAAACCAACAACCACTACCTCACCACCTGCCCCAAAGCCTGCCCCCGGTGCTCCCTCAAAGACTACCCCAACCCCTGGTAAACCTTCCGCCCCTGCACCTGGTAAACCGAAACCGTCATCCGGTGCCAAACCTTCAGGAGGAGATGATGCCATTCCTCAAGGTAAATCCTCAGTGACGGGACAAGTTCGCACAGGCTGGTTGTAAATATAATTATATCCTTATTGTATTGTTGTTATTGTTGTTATTATTGTTATGTGCTATATAATATTATACTCTGTCATGAGTTTGTACATCATCTATACTTTATATACTTTATCTGGCTACACGGTAACATTAATTAAATGGATAATTATTATTACCTTCACTTAGCATTTGTTGATGTGAATGAAAGTAATTAAATGATCGATTATATTGTTATGTGAAGATTACAGGAGTGGAGACTGTATGACTCACATTAAAATATTAGCAAATCTTATATATATTGTGTCCAATGTTATTCAATGTAATGCTATTATTATGGTGATCATAATAATTATCATTATACATAATTAAATAGAGTTGAAATGAGCTGATGCTATTACCTGTACTATTGTTGTGACTTAGTATGTGTACAGTAGCTTGCATTTCTATACAGGCAGAGTTCAAACAGATGTACATACAACCATCATCTAAAAAAAAAAAAAAAAAAAAAAAAAAAAAAAAAAAAATCTGTATCTTGTGAATGAAAGTAATCCACAAGAGTTAAAAAGTTGGTAAATGCAACTCAACTGGATAATTCACCCAAATTATATCGAACAACACACCACACACACCCTTAAAGATCTTATTATAGGGCATCAATAATATTATAGATATACCAAAATTAATGTTGTATAAAATCTGGCCATGTATAGATATATCGAAACCATCTCAGTCAAATATTATAAGATAGGATTTTATATACAGTATCTTGACTATATATACTTATCTTGACTACTATAATTATGTATGTATGTACGTATAGACTCGCCAGCCACTGTACAAGGTATAAGTGGAAGTGACTGTACCTATCTTCCTCTCACCTTCATTCATTTTTTGTATCATCACTGTTTTGGCATACATTCATAATTTATTACCTTAGTGATTTGTAGTGTAATTATTGATTGTAACTAATATGTGCACCACCAATATAAATAAATAAATAAATAGAGAGAAAACATATGAATAAATAAATCAATCTTATATATATAGAGAAAAAAAAATAGAGAAAAAATATATAAATAAATAAAAAATATATAGAGAAAAAATATATAAATGAATAAAAAATATATATAGAAAAATATAAATAAATCAATAAATATATATATAAAATATGAATAGATAAATAAATATGTAGAAAAAATATAAATAAATATATATAGAGAGAAAACATATGAATAAATAAATAAATAAATATATATATATAAAATATATTATGGTACATTATAATATTACTTAAGGGGTGCGGGAATAGGGCTGGTCGGTCAGTTGAAGCCAGAAGGTCCAGAGTCGGAGTCGAAGTCGGATGGACAGTAACAGTGAGTGAGTGAGTGAGTCAAGTCGAGTCCAGACTAATAAAGCTGCCCAGTTCATATTTACTATCAGTCAGTGTGGGTTTGTCAGTGTTTGTGGTTCCTGACAAAGTGTTTTTTTTTTTATAATCTCCCTCTCCCACCTTTGTGCTCTCGAGAACTGTCTGCTTTCTCTCAATGCTGTCTGCTGTCTCTCAATGCTGTCGTGGCCTTGTATCTCAAATTACACACACATCTATGCAGCCAATGGACGGTAAGTAACAAGAGTAGAATAATCCTCCTACCTATAACTTGAATAATATCAACAAACAAAAGATTATACACATCAACAGATTTAAGGGGGTGCGGGAATAAGGGGCAGGCTTGGGGGGGTTTTCGGGGTGCGGGAGTAGGGAGACAGGCTTGGGGGAGTTGGGAGGGTGCGGGAATAGGGGACAGACTTTCTACCCCCCCAACCCCACCCCAAGCCTGTCTCCCTACTCCCGCACCCCCCCAAAAAAAAAACCAAGCCTGTCCCCTACTCCCACACCCCCTTCATGCCAGTTCTATATCACGTGTCCATGTCTAAGTCACCACCATGTATTTTCTAGTCAACATTTTACAGTCTGCATCAAAGAAAACAGTTTATCCTATTTGACAGATTATGAATTTACGACCAGGGTATTAAAAAAAATGCTACTTTAATCACACATATATTATTATTCGACTTGACACACCATGACATAATTTCACACCATCAAAAGAAACTTGTCTTTATAAGTTTATTCATATATTATACACTCATTCTATCCACACAAACCAACTATAACTGGTACGCAGTCTACTTTTCTATATAACAAGACGACCTGACCTATAGATTGCACCATTTAAAGCAACAAAAACAACTGCTGTGTATGGTTGGTTCTGTACACGTAATAATAATAATAATATCATTCTGTATTCTATTATTCATTATCATTTACACATGAAATTAAAATATACACAACTTAGATTATGATTCTTTGGTATTATTTAGAAGCTGTACAGTATACGATGTCAAAATGATCAATAAAAACAAAGTGTGGATTACGATCATTTTCAACCAAGAGGACTGCCAAGATTCACGAGCTGGCAGGAGAGAATATTTAGAAGTCGAGGGATATAAACAAATAAACAGGAGATTAACAGGAGATAGAAGCCCAAGTGACACAAGGTGATACTTAGGCGGAGGTGGATGTGTGGAGGTCAGAAAAAAAGAAGGGTTGTGTTGGGAATGAGCTCTGAGGTGGTAGAAGTGAAGTGGATGTGAGG
Source organism: Petrolisthes manimaculis (assembly GCA_034508575.1). Taxonomy (NCBI): domain Eukaryota; kingdom Metazoa; phylum Arthropoda; class Malacostraca; order Decapoda; family Porcellanidae; genus Petrolisthes; species Petrolisthes manimaculis. The sequence continues at coordinate 18,298 of JAWZYT010001473.1, read as the reverse complement.
GGGTCAGGATGAAGATGGGTGTTGGTGGTGGTGTTGGTGGTGGTGGGGGAGAAGTCGATGTGTAGGGGTGAGGTAGTAGAGAGGTGGATATGTTGGGGTGGGGTAGTAGAAGAGGGGTAGGGGTGGTGGTGGTGGATGAGAGGTTAAGGTATTGGTGTGGGATAGTAGAGAGGTTGATGTGTGGGGGTGGGGTAGAAGAAGAGGGTTGGTAGGGGTGGTGGGGGAGAAGTTGATGTGTGGGGGTGAGGTAGGAAGAGGGGTGGTGATGGTGGGGGTAAGGTTTATGTGTGGGGATGAAGTAATAGACAAAGGATGGTGAGGGACAAGTCTGAGGTGACCCTACTTGGCCGAGGTCATGGTGGAGGAGAGGTCTGTTGGGGTGAGATCGTCATCGCTGTCTGGGGTGACGGTAAGGTCCTGGTCGTCATTGTGGTGGTGGTGGTGGTGATGGTGTTGTTGTTGTTGTTGGTCGTTGTGGTGATGGTGGAGGAGGTGGTGTCGCTTGGTGGACTCCATTACTTCCCGTAGTAGTGGTAGTGGTGGTGGTGGTGGTGGAGGGGGTCGTTTCTCAGGGGAGGAAGGGCGGCTGCTTCCTCCCAACTACAACACACAGTAATACACCAATGAAGAAATAACTTAGTCTAATATAATTACTCTATAATCTTATAATACGTTAGTCTAATATAAATACACTATAATCTTATAATACGTTAGTCTAATATAAATACTCTATGATTTTTTAATGTCATGGTGATAAGAAAGAGATGGAACGCAATACAGTTTATTAATTAAGTTTATGAGGCACGAGACATGAACATAGTTGTATATTTCTTAGATTTTGTTAAACTTAATGATAGAAGTGAAGTGTTGTGAATGAATGAGTTCTTACCGGAGTGGGGTGAGGGAGTGGCATGGGTAGTGCGAGGCGTGGGAGGAGTGGGTGGTCGTGGAGGGAGGCGTGGGTGAGACAGGGACACAGACCAGCCCCCAGACACCCCACGTGGTCCTCGCCCCCACCACGCCACCTCAAGGAAGCCGCCGCCGCCGCCGCACCCAAACTGTGTAATGATCAGAGCAACAAAAGTGTCAACAACAACAACAACAAAAACAACAACAGTGTCAACAACAACAACAACAATAGTGTCACTAGCCATATCGGGTTTTCATGGTTTAGTCAAAATTTTAGATATTCACGTGTATATAATAATTTTCCGGTTCTGTCTTCAATAATTATCATCTTCAGACTGGACAATAGAGAAAAGAAAAAAGGAAGAGAAAGAACATGTAGAAGAGATGAGAGGAAAGTAATAAAGAGAAGGATAGAGGAATGGAAGGAAGAGAAGGACAGAGGAGAAGAGAGGAAAGTAATAAAGAGAAGGAAAGAGAAGAAAGGAAAGGAAAATAGAGAAGAATAGAGTAAGGGAATAAAAAGAATAACAGAGGGAAGAGGAGAGAGAGAAAAAACAGAGGAGACGACGACGAGAGGAAAGAAAACTGATGACAGAGAAGTGAAGAGTTAATTTATAGAGAAACAAAGGTGGTATATTATTAATAGTCTTACATACACACACACACACACACACACACCTGGTAGCAACAGCGAGATGGTCCTCAGCTGTGAATTCCCTGGTAGTTGATATAGTATTAGTAGTGTTGTTGGTGTTGATGGTAGTGGTGGTAGAGGTTGTACTAGTGATGGAGGAAGGTGAAGCAGAACGTAGGGCGGAGCTTATAGATGTCCTCTCCCCACTCTCACAGGAGGAAGTGGTGGGTGGGGGTGGTGGGGGTAGAGGCAAGGGGGGTGAGGGTAATGCCGACTGACTCCGCCCACCGCTCCCGCCGCCGCTGCTAGTGTGAGGGGGGCTGGTGGAAGGGGTTGGGGGTGGTGGGGGGGAGCGTGTGAGCCAGGCAGGGGGGGACAGTCCCAGGTACCGTAGTCTCCACGCGTCTTGGACAAATTGCATCCGTGTTTGTTTACGCCACTTGGCACGACGATTTTGAAACCACACCTGTCGGTAAATAGTTCACTGATTATATATATACACACACACACACAGGTAAAGTAATCATAGTAACACACACACACACACAGGTAATTATAATAACACACACACACACACAGGTAATCATAGTAACACATACATAAACACACACTTATATACACACACACAGGTAATTATAGTAACACACACACACATACATTACACACACACACACACACATGCGCACGTAATGTGTGTGTGTGTAATGTGTTGGTAATCAGAGAGAGAAAAAGAGAAAGAAAAAAATACCAGCGCCACTACCACAATAAGAGAGAGAGAGAGAGAGAGAGAGAGAGAGAGAGAGAGAGAGAGAGAGAGACAGGCGTGAGAGGGTCTGGTAAATTAAATTGGATGAGAGAGAGAGAGGGAGAGAGAGAGTGAGAAAGAGAGAAAGAGAGAGAGGGAGAGAGAGTCAACTTTTACTGGATTATTAAAATTTCTTTTGTTGAAATTTACGCTCGTTTCTTCAGTGGTGGTGACGGTGTTATTGTATGAGGAAGAGGAAGAGGAGGAAGAGGAGAAGAAAGAGGAGGAGGAGGAGGAGAAGGATGGTAAAGAGATGAGAAGGAGAAGGAGAAGAAGGAGGAGGGAAGGAATGGGAATGAGGAGGGAATGTAGATAAAGAGGGGAAGGGAGAAATAATAAGAAAAATAGTAATAATAATGATAATAATAATAACAGTAATAATAATGATAATACTAATAATAGCAAGAATAATAGTAATAGCTTTAATAATAATAATGATCATAATAAATAATAATTATGATATCAACAATAATAACATACATAGACAAAATAACAAATCCTACGAGCCTAATTAATTAAGAGTATAACGTCATTGACAAATACAACAACTATATAATAATAAGTTGAGTTAGTGTCGTTTCCCACCTGTACACGGGCCTCAGACAGGTTGATCCTACAGGCCACCTCCTCCCTCAGGAAAACGTCAGGGTAGTGTGTGCGTTGGAAAAGAGACTCCAGTTCACTCAGCTGTTGTGCCGTGAATGTTGTTCGGTTACGACGCTGTCAAGGAGAGATGAGGCTATGTATATACATGTATGTGTGTGTGTGTGTGAAGGAGAGATGAAGTTATATATATATATATATATATATATATATATATATATATATATATATATATATATATATATATATATATATATATATGTGTGTGGAAGAGCAGATGAGGCTATGTATATATATGTGTGTGTGTGTGAAGAGCAGATGAGGCTATGTATATATATATATATATATATATATATATATATATATATATATATATATATATATATATATATATATATATATATATATATATATATATATATGTGTGTGAAGAGCAGATGAAGCTATGTATATTTATAAATGTGTGTATGTGTGTGTATATATATGGTTGTGTAATGTTGTATATATTGTCCACAAAAGTCAAGCTTATAATTATAATGCACACATGTAAAGGAAGGCAGGTGAATGGGTCAATTAAGTTAAGGACTTTGTGATCGTGTATGAAAATTGGAGGCTTCTTCCTAATTCCTCCTGACTATACCATCAAACAACCTCCTTCCAAATAGGTGGTGGTGTTTTGTGGTATATTTGAAGGACTCATTTCTCTCCACTTTTCTTTACTACATCACGGGGTCCCATAAATTTGAGCTCATGTACAATACACCTGATACGATAAAAATAATGAACAATTAATTATATAATGAGTTATATTGGGAATAACAAGTTGTCTAGAATTAATATCTTGTATGGTTATCGATGTTGATTTTAAAACCACGGATGTTTACGGTAATTTCATATTGTTAAGTGCATTACCATAAAAAAAATATATTTTAGTAATAATTTACAATTTATAAAGTGCATTGGATCAGTTCATTATAATTACTTTTCAAATTCCTAATATAATCCAGCTTACATAATTAGCACAAAGTTGGCATAATTTCATCACTATAATTATACAGCATAATTTTACTTATTCTAGCATAATTTAACATTAAAATTCTGTCAAAAAGATCTGATAACACTAATAAGCATACACATCGTAATAATAAATAAAAGAAAAAGCCCCGCCTAAACTGCAGTGATGCCAACTTAGCGGATTTTCCGTCATATCTTTTGTGATGTGTGCTATAGTTGTTTTTCATACAATCTGCTAATCATTTGCGGCTTTATACCTTTAATCTATATAGCGAATATGAACAGTATATTGCTAAAAGTAGCGCGTTTAAAAATGCAATATAGAGCAACACTTTACCTATATTCTAGCGCTTTCCTTGACCAGTTTAGCGCTTTTAGAGAGATTTTAGTTGGGAACACTTCGCTCAGCCAGTCAGTATACCTCTGGCCACCTGGGACTCTTGTTTACAATTCAAAAGGTGTTAATAATCTTTGCTTCTGGCTGCTTCGACGTCCATTATATATATATTTTTGCGTTTGTTGTGACTTGGGTAATCTCTGTGTTTGTTCAAGTGATACAGTGGGGTATAAACTTAATCCTAATGACAAAATAGTACGAGAGAAATGGTGAAATTTTCCAAGAGAGTCAAAGATACCATGTGGCGCTTTTTTAATCAGTGAAATAGATATTATCCATGATTGGACATTCACCTAGTTAATTACATCACCTTTTTTTAGAGTCTATGGGTGATTGTGAAAGGGAAATTAATTAAGAAACAAAGATACTAAGTCGCCAAACGAAAAACTATGGGTAATTATTGACTTATAGCCATCCTCTAGTTCGGTTTTACTATCGTAATTTTCCTCTAATTTTCCCATTATAAGATTGTTTTCATCTATGGCATTTACCTCGGAAGTAGCCTATCCCAATTCCAAGATACAGTATATTCAAATGGGAACCTAACCTAACCTAAACTAGACCGCAGCAGACTACCGGGACCTAACCATGGCAAACTACGTTACCGAGACATAATAATGGCAAACTACCGGAAGAAAACTTGTAGCCAGTGTTTCATATTGTCTCAGAATGGTTCGAAACTTGTCAGAAACTTTCAGACAGTTTCATTATTGTCACGGAGAGGTTGAGCTTCGTAATAAAGGCTTCCCTATCAACAAGTCAACATATTGGTAAGTACCCATATCAAGTTTTCAGTGTATTTCAATATAATGATGTGTACAGTTGAGCAAGTAAAAAGTGCAAGAAAAATAGGGCTGTATATGGCAATGTCTGACAGGTGTTTGTAGTAAACCCTCGTATCTTTATTAATGAATCACTAGGAACCTAACTTAGGACCGTACAGTCGACAACAAATATGTATTTTAACTCCCCTATGGATAGTTAGTGTTGATTTCAATATAAGGGTGGTTCCAATGCTTTTTTTTTTTGTCCGACTGTTCATTACATACATACATACTCGTTTCTGGTAACCTACATTCCAATATTTATATCGGGTACATTTCAATATTTATAAAATTATAAGTTGCATATAGGAGTTTAGGTGTGTACAGTTTGCACGTATGATTTTAATTGTGTACAGTTTGCACATATGATTTTAGTTGTGTACAATATACATAGCCTATATAGGATTTTAGTTGTGTACAGTTTGCATGTAGGAATTTAGTTGTGTACAGTTTACATATATAATATTTTAGTTGTGTACAGTTTGGTGTATTTCGTTTCGGATTACATTAACTTTACCGAGAAACAGACAAACAAAACATTTAATATGGTATCCGGTACATTTTCGCTATATTAATAATATAATAATAATAATAATAATAAACATGTCCTCGTAGTGAAATGATAGTACACTTTAGCTAACTTACGTAAATAATAATGATAATAGTAATAATAATAATATAACTCATCTCACCTGCCTCCGTCATCCAAACATGTAATCCTATAATGAAGATTATATTAAATATTTTCTACGTTAATAATAATAATAATAATAATAATAATAATAATAATAATAATAATAATAATAATAATAATAATCCCCTTACCTGCCTACGTCGTCCAAACATATACTCGTCCATGAGTATCTCTGTGGGTAGTGGAGGTAGGCCCGGTCCCAGCCCCCCCGCCCCACCCAGGTAACCCCCCGCCATGCCGCCCAAGATGGTGGCGGCCCCGGGGGTGATAGACAGGGTGGCCGAGCTCCCTGTGGCGACGACGGTAGAGGAGGTGTTGGTAGTGGTGGTGGTAGTGGTGGTAGTTGTCTCGATGATGGTGGTAGTGTCCTGAGAAACGTAGGGGTAGAGGATGGTAGTATTAGTGGTAGTTGTTGTGGTGGTAGTAGTGCATGGTGATGGTAGGTTATTGGAGGTTAGGGTATACTGTTGGTGGTATAATAATAATAATATATAATTGTTATCGTCACAAGTTCTGCATTAGTGGAAAAAAATTTAATAGACAGATTAATAGTCATAGCATTGCATTATTATTCTATGCCGTTTGTTTAATTTGAAGGTGTTGTAGCATAACTGATTGTCAACTTTAGAGTGTTTGTATAATTATAGACTTTGCATATTAGGCTAATAACACGTAAACAGTAGTGATTACGCTAAGCTATTAGGCTAGGCTCAGTCAGATGTCTATATATTATTTTACCGGCGAATTTCATAACAATTGTCGAAATCTCTCAACTGTATCAGAAAGCAGATCAACTATTATGAAGAAATTGATATAGGCTTATAATATATTTATGTACTGTTGCAATTGGGAAGCAATCATTGTCACTAATAATAATATCTAGCGTAGCCTACACACATACAGGTAGCCTATATATTATCGCCGCTTGAGGGGAGAATATCCTGCTGGTAATTTGGTGCTTTTTCCTTCAATTAATTCCAGGAAACAAATGACATAATTGTTACTAATGAGAGATCTGCTTTGTGGGTTAGTTTGGAGAAATCAGTAGTAGTCTATAATAATGTTTTGTCAAATGAGTATCTCCTTGACCCTGTTCCGTGAATAATAATAATAATAATACAGTGTTGGCGGGAATACAGCACCATAATGTACATATATATATTTGCAGAAATTAAGTATAGGCTAATCTACACACTAGGAACGCCAACAAAAGCTCAGTCCCTCGCCCAGCACTTTTTGAAGGGATAAATTAGTTATCGAACACACATTCACCATAAAATAATAATATCCAGCTGATAAAATAAATCACTTAAAGGATAATTAATAATAAAGGATAATCATGAGACAAACACATTCACCAGACAGAAATAACTAGGCTATACATATCCAGTAAGGCACTTTAAGAGCCTACAGTATAGCTTACGCCTTACGGTATAATATTAGGCTATGCAGTTGATGGCTTGACAATTAATGTGACACCGCTTTTGTTGGTGGCTATATATTGGTCAGTATAAATTGTCCTTAATTAATACTAATACTAATAATACTAATAATAATGAATTCCGAGGCGTATTTTTTATGCAAAGATATCGTATTACCATACTATTGATTAGGCTATATTAAATTCCTGTATGTTTTCTCTTGTTCAGATGCTATTACTACTTCACTAATCTTTATAAATACACTTAATTTATGCACTGTACTTGAATGAATATTGTATGTTTTAACACTTAATTTATGCACTGTAGGTACTTGAATGAATATTGTATGTTTTAAAAGCATATTAATTAGATGAAAACAAAACAAAAACTAACCTGAATTTGACGAGGAGGACACTTGTTAAATTCGTCGCTGCAGTCAACGTCGTTTACAATGTGACGTCCAAGATTCTGTAGCTCTGGTGATGGGGAGGGGGGAGGATATATTTGCTGAGTGGATAAGGTTAGGTTAGGTTAGATCAGATCAGGTGCTGGTTGTATCTTCTTTTTCTTCCTCTGTGTGTGTGTGACAGCAGGTGGCTCACTCATTCACACACACACAAACACACACACTCGATCGCTAGCCAGCTCTCTGAAGTTGAAGAAGGTGTGTTGTACAGTAGCCTAGGCTAGCTTGCTCTTTCCACCTCAAAAAATATTTCTCTGTTCTGGTGCAGTCTGGATGTGTTGTGGTCGAGACTCAAAATGTTCTCAAAGTGTGATGGTTGATTGATGATTGTCTTGGCTTCAGTATAGGCTATATAGGTACCGTCAATAATTAGTGCATTGTAAAGCTTGTAGCCTAACAAAACACGAGGACAGACGGATTGGGAGATGCTCTTGCCTTGATCTTCTTGGCCCTACAAAGGTTGACGACAATACTGCTGTTGTTTACTCTCAGGGCACCAAGGGGAGAGAGAAAAAAAAAATCTTCTGGGTTCTTGAATAGGAGAGAAAATATCACTTGCCTTCTTATAATTTCTTTGGCTGTTGGTTTGGTTGATTGGTGGTGGTAGTAGTGGTGGTGGTGGTTCACTCTCGTGCCCTTTCACTTCCTCTCTGACCACCGGGATGGGAGTAATTAGAAAATAATAATGACTGCAGTTTATAACCCAGGGATTTATAGACCCAGTAGTGGTATCGCGCGCATCAACTCCATCTCCTCCCACTCCACCCAACAGCCAATCAGCGTCCAGGATCTGGCACCCACCACAGCATCCCTCATTGTTGCCAGATAACTCGTATTTCTCATTTCTAATCTGTCAGACTAAATTTATAGATGGGTAAATATTGACTTGAGGTATAGATAGATAAGTGTTGTGGAGCATAACGATAATAATAACAATAATAATTCTATGATCATACAATTTGCTGTCCATGACGGATGAAATAAGTCTAGTTGTTGGCTGAGTGTTGAAGGTTGGAGATATCTCGGCTCTCTCTCTCACTACTCTCTCTCCATCTCTCCCTCGGCCTGGCATCACTACCGCTCCCCTGCCTTTTTCTTATCTCTACATTTAGGACATTAATTAGCGTCGTGGGTCGTCCAGATTAGCATATTACCTGCCTCAATTTACATATACTCTATCTCCTCTGTATACACCTACACTTAATATTTCCCTTAGAGAAATAAACACATAGGATATATAGACAGGCAGCTTTGTTACTTGCATATTATTTTGATTAAGATACCGATAGATATATATTGTAAACTCTTAATATATAACATCTAATATATTTAACTCGTCCCATAAATATATATATATATATATAAACAGCTTTGTACTTCCATATTATTTTGATTAAGATACTGATATATATATATTGTAAACTCTTAATATATAACACGAAATATATAACTTAACTCGTCTCACTTTACCACGAGCACAAATGTTTGCCATTAAGAAATAAATACTTATATAATGATTGGTATAGTTAAACAGTGAGTACGGTACCATACAATTGAACCCTTATTTGGTACACTCGCAGGTCTTGTTGAAGTTTCGAATCATTTGACAACCTAGTGAACCAATTACAACGTTTATCCTTTTTTATTATTGGCTTGAGCTCGCTTAATATTTGATCAGGCTACTCGAAGCAAGCCTGGATACATTATTTTGGATTGCGAGTGGACAGTACATATCAGTATTAGATGATAATTATCCTTCGTGGTGATTTGTTTATTATGCTCAACATTAGCCTATACTATAACACAGAGATAGTTGACAATTATAATCCACACTATATCTCAACAACAACAACATCAACAACAACAACAACTACAACATAAAAACAAGCAGACCATTAGACTCCACACTACATCACTCACCACCACCACAACAAAAACAACAACAATAACACAGAAAAAAGTACGGTTTACAATTAGAATCCACACTGCATCTCTCACAACAACAACAACAACAACTATAAACAGACAAAGAAGCACACAATTAGAATCCACACTATTCTTGTATATACAGAGGCATATGAGACTGTGTGTGTGTGTGTGTGTGTGTGCCTTTCATGTTTATCCGTTTCATTCCAATAGTTGGTAAATAGTTTGATATCAACATTAATAAGAAATAATGAACAATATATCTAGATTATTTCAACATTATTTGGCTGCAACGGTTTAATTGCAATATATATATATATATATATATATATATATATATATATATATATATATATATATATATATATATATATATATATATATGATATATACACTATTTATTGTATATTTCATTGAAGCAAGCCCTCATTATCTTGATTAGGTGAGAGAGAGAGAGAGAGAGAGAGAGAGAGAGAGAGAGAGAGATAGTGAGTGAATAATTAATTTGATGCACGCTCTCAGTCAGTGAGTTACATAAGACACACACACTTAATTATGGTATACACAGCAGCGGCACCATAATGTTGGGTTACGAAATTTACACCACCACCTAAATTAATCTGACTATAATATAGCCTAACCAAAATATTATAATTATCCCTGAATATTATACACAAATTATATATATTCTTTTCATGAAACCGAAGGACATTTAATGATCATTCCTATATATTTTGTATAGGCCTAGTTTTTTTTACTCATCTGCCGACATAACCAAAATATTATAATTTGATTTAAATATAATCCACAAATTAGGCCTATATAATATTTACTTTTCATGAAACTGAAAGACATTTGATGAACATTTTATTATATTTTATACAGGCCTAGTTTTTATAACTTATATATCTTCCGAGTCACTTATATATATAATTTCAAAACCTTAGCTCTCTCTATATAGGCTTAGCTGGTTTCCTTGTATTTCCTTCCTTGGTGTATGTTGTCCCTCCTCTCAATGCCTCACCCCCCACACCCCCCACATCCCCACATCTTCCACTCATGCTACAGGGTCCATCAGGCCTTGACTATGCAATGTTCATACTTCATCTTCAGTTCAGTTTTGTGACCTCAAAAAAGTAACTGGAAATAAATGAGGAGAAAAATAATAAGTACTCGTGAACACTATTTATTTTCTAGTAAAATCAAAACAAAGCAACTGATGTGAAACTTTAAAATAAATAGTGACAGTGTGAGTATAGATAAAAACAGTGTGAGTATAGATAGTGTGTGTATAGCCAGACAGTGTGTTTAGAAACAGTGTGAGTGACAGTGTGTGTATAGACACAGTGTGTGTATACAGTGTGAGTGACAGACAGTGTGAGCACAGTGTTGTAGAGGTACATACATACAACGCCACACAAAGCAGTGGCCACGAGTCAAATTAATATCGGGAACTTGTGGTGCTGATAGAGGCTGACACAGAGAGAGAGAGAGAGAGAGAGAGAGAGAGAGAGAGAGAGAGAGAGAGAGAGAGAGAGAGAGAGAGACACACACACACACACAGAGACATAAATAAATATAGACATACATACAAATAGACAGACTGACACAGAGACAAGAGACAGAGAACTGAAGAAGAGAAAGAAAGAAAGAACACAACACTGAACCTAAAAATGAGATAGTGAGATGGGACAGTAAACACCAAGGAAATAGAAGGATAAGAGGACATTATCAACATTTAGCCAGCCACCATTAATACCTAAATACATTAACATTATCAACAACAACAACAACAACAACATCATAATAATAACATTCTCACCAATTCAAACACAAAAATATTTCACCACTAGCCTACTTTCATTTCATCACATAAACATAATTATCAACATTACCACCTCCACCACCACACCATAACAACAACATCAACAACAAAAACAACAACAAAAACAGCAACAGCAACAACAACAACATAGTAATAATATTAATAATAATAACAATAATAATAATGATAATAATGATGATGATAATAATAATAATAATAATAATAATAATAATAATAATAATAATAATAATAATAATAATAATAATAATACCAATAATAATACCAATAATAATAATAATACCAATAATAATACTAATAATAATACTAATAATAATAATAACATTCTACATTCTGACCACCACCACCACTACTAGACCCCAACACAAAAATATTTCTCTGTCACTCTCTCCCCCTCACCACCAATACCAGCAGCAGCAGCAGCAGCAGCAGCATATTAACAGCTCGTAACATAACATTCTCAACATTACCAACCAACTCAACGCAACACAGTCTGCCAAAAACTTTCATCATTCAGAGGGCGAACAATGAATGCCGTGTGGGAAATGCTGCGTGGTGGTGGTGGTGGTGGTGGTGGTGGCTGGTGGCGGTGGCTGGTTCATGTGATTTTAGCTCTGGGATTGAGTTTTGATGAAAATATTAATTCCTAAGGGATTTTCCAAAACAGATGCGTCCCGGAGGTAAATTGGTGCTGGACGGAGAGAAGAAGAGGAGGAAGTGGTGGTGGTGGGAGAGAGAAGAGGGGGTTGGGGTGGTGGTGGAGTGAGAGAGAAGAGGTTGTGAGGTTATGGAGGTGGAGGAGGTAGAGAGAAGAGGGATGTGAGGTTATGGAGGTGGAGGAGGGAGAGAGAAGAGGAAGATTAGGTTGTGGAGGAGGGAGAGATGGAGGAGGGAGAGATAAGGGGGTTGTGGAGGGAGAGAGAGGAGGGAGATGAGGTTGTGGAGGTGGGAGAGAGATAAGGAGGAAGAGGTGAGAAAGGAGGAGGGGCGGAAGTGCAAAGAATTTTGGATAGGGAAGGGGTGATAGAGAGGAGGGATTCTTGTGAGGGGATGGAAGGAAGGGGAAAGGAGGAAGGGAAGGAAGGGGAAAGGAAGAAGAGAAGGAAGGGGAAAGGAGAAAGGGAAGAAAGGGAAAAATAGGAAAGGGAGTGGAGGAAGAGAAGGAAGATAAATTATGTATTGAGGAAGGGAAGGAAGAAAGGAAGGGTAAAGGAGAAAGACAAAGAACATAAATTTTGTAATGAAGTATATATAACCTAAACCAGAGAAAAAAAATAAGATACCGTAGTGAGTGATGAACTGAGTAGGATAAACTTTTAATTAGGCTACAGTGGACTTATATATACAGACTATAGAGATCATACGTTGTAGTGAGTAAACAAATAAATGTAAGGAGATGAATAAATGAACACGGAAGAGACTGTATGAATCAGTAACCACCAAGATTAATGAGTGAATTAGTCAGACAAGAATAGAGTGAATGAGTGAATGACATACATACATACGTAGATTAATGAATGAATTAGTTATACAAGAATAGAGTGAGTGAATGAGTGGCATACATACACACATACATACATACGTAGTGCTGGGTGGGTGGATGGGGGAAGAAACAATTATTGATTACCGTTCACACGCCTCCCTGGGCACCAATGTCCCTCAACAACCAACCAACCAACCAACCTGCCTAACTTTACCTCGAACTCTAACTCTCTACGTATAGCTAGCTGCCTGCCTGCCTGTCAACCTCTCTCTCCATCTCTCTCTACCCCTACACACACACACACACACACACACACACACACACACAAATTGTATCCGGTATAGCCTATATAGCTACATGCTGCCTGTCAATCTCTCTCTCTCTCTCTCTCTCTCTCTCTCTCTCTCTCTCTCTCTCTCTCTCTCTCTCTCTTTTACACACACACACAACACACACACACTAGTTGTACCTGGTATAGCATAGGCCTATATGTGTTGATAGTCTAGGGAATAGTGCAGTCAGTTAGTCAGTTTCTTCTCTCCTTCTTATCCTTCTCTCTTCTTTTTTTCTCCTTTTGCTCTATTTCCTCTAAACTCTCTCTTCCTTTTTTTCCCTTTTCTTTATTTCCCCTAAACTCTCCTCCTTTTTTCCCCTTTTCCTCTATTTCCCCTAAACTCACTCTTCTCCCTTGATATAATAGCATAATATTATGATAGTGTGTATTTTTCTGTCATATAGGAAATGTACCGAGTAGACTATAGTCCTATATACCTTCCTGTCAGTGTTTATAATTTGCAGTGTTTATAAATACATCTTGTAGTGTCAATTTTTGGTGTATTTTATCCAACATTGCATTATGTACATTTTCTTTTACCTTTTTATATTGTTATATCATGTCCCATTAATAATACTCGGCCTCTTACATCCTTATAATACACACCCTCTGCCCATGGACCTGTACTACACACACACACACACACACACACACATACACACACACACACACACACACACACATACACAGAGGTATATACAAACTAGCATCGATTATATATTATACAGTCAACATTTATTATTTTGTATCAAACTTATGACCACACTGTAAAGTCGATAAAGAAGGAAGGATAAAACCAAATGGCCCCTCACCCTCCCTCATATATATCAAAGCCTTAGGTGCACAAGAGAACACAATAATAGACTGTAAAAAAACGCCTAAAAAACGAGAATATATAACCCGTTGTGAGTCACTGGGCAGGTAAACACGAATCAAGCGTCCAATGCGATGTGACTCTGTGTGTGTGTGTGTGTGTGTGTGTGTGTGTGTGTGTGTGTGTGTGTGTATAAGATTGTGTGTGTGTATGTGTGTATAAGTTATGTGTGTGTGTGAATAGAAGTTGTGTGTGTGTGTGTGTGTGTGTGTGTGTGTGTGTGTGTGTGTGCGTGCAGAAGTTGTGTGTGTGTATGTGTGTGTATAAGTTGTGTGTGTGTGTGTGTATATAAGATTGTGTGTGTGTGAATAGAAGTTATGTGTGTGTGTGTGTGTGTTGAATGTATATATATTTATGTGTACTCTGTTCACGCTTAGATGGCGGAGAAGCCCTGCCTCTCAGGGACATTCCTGGATGATTCTGATTGGCAGATGATGGGATGGGGATGTTTCGAGTCCATTTGGTCACACCATGGGTCACACACACACACACACACACACACATACGTCGCCTAGCGGTGCATTATTAATATCTGTGACCTGACTTTCCTTCTTCTTCCATCCACTTCTCTCTCTCTCTCTCTCTCTCTCTCTCTCTCTCTCTCTCTCTCTCTCTCTCTCTCTCTCTCTCTCGTGTTCACGATTCATCCACAATCTTTCCTTTTCTCTATTCTATAATCTAATGATATTTTTCCCACATAAAAGTATAATCTAATGATATTTTATCCCATATATCATATAGGGCCTACATAGAATTATTTAGATTAATGGCATTATATTTTTGTTTTTAATTAAATTTATTCATTCTCTCATTAACAGTAGCATACATCATAAGTTATTTCACTTTCTTTATTCCTCATTTGTTACCTTCATCTAAGTTTCTCTCTCTTACAGCCTTAAACCATATTCTAATCTCAGGTCCCTATAGGCGCCTGTCAACTTCCTGTGTCGGTTTGTTAATTCATTCACACACACACACACATACACACCACTCCCTGCCCAGTCCTGCTGCTTTGTTTGGCTATGGTTTTGAAATATATTAACCTGTTTATGTAAGTAGTGAATTTATGTGTACGTTTTTTTCTACATTTTCGTTGCATAAAATCACACTCCCTTGTGCTTCCGAAAGATAGGTGAAATTAAATGTATAAAAATTGGTACTAAATGGACGAAGAAGCCTTGAAGTATGCTTTCGAACACGGCAAGTCACAAGGGTTACTCAGAGGTCCTCCAGTTGACCTGTTTTCCTCTCACTGTCGCTCACTTTTTACTACACACTCTATGTTCAAATCAAGATATTACGAGCTCCAAGTAAATTGTCACTGTGAATTTTGACCGCAAGGCTCACATATATTATTTAAGATAATGAGTGAGTAATAACATACATGAATAATGCTTAATTAGCAGAAATATTAATGAAAAAAGGAAGCACTTCAAATTGTCTCGGTGTGCTGAACACCTTTAGCCAATCAGGGAAGTGAAAAAGTATTTGACCTGCCCACCGCACCTGGAGGGCCAGGCTTCTCCGCCATCTAAGCGTGAACAGATTATATCTATGTATGTATCTATGAATCTCTATGTATGTATGTATCTATGTATCTATCTATCTATCTATCAATGTATCTATCTATCTATCAATGTATCTATCTATCTATGTATCTATCTATCTATCTATCTATCTATCTATCTATCTATCTATCTATCTATCTATCTATCTATCTCAGGACAAGAGCCTAGAGTGTAATAATGAGTAAGTGCAACGATGTGCAAGCAAGGTGTTGTTAATATATACTAAGCAATGACAGGCAGGTGTCTAGTGGACGGGGAGGAGAGAGAGAGAGAGAGAGAGAGTGAGAGAGTGAGAGAGTGAGAGTGTGCAAGTGTATTTAGTAAGAGAGATTGTGTGTGTGTGTGTATAAGTATGAGAGAGAGAGAGAGAGAGAGTATGAGTTTGCAAGTGTATGTTAGTATGAGAGATTGTGTGTGTGTGTATATATAAGTATGAGAGAGAGAGAGAAGGGAAGTGGGGGTCGTAAATGAGTGACAGGTAAAATATAGTAGGGGGAAAGAAGTATTGTTTAAAGTGTGTATAGCCTATGGAGAGTGTGAGGTGTGAGAAAGTGTATGAGTAAAATTGGGAAGAGGGTAAAATAATGGAATGTTGGTTAGTGGTGGTGGTAATGGGAGAGTAAGTAGAGAATTATAAAGTGTGGAGGTGAATGGTTGAATGAGGAGAGAGTGAGTGAATGGGAGAGAGTGAGTAAATGTAAAGTGTTGAGAGAGTGAGAGAAAGTGTGAGTGAATGAGAGAGAGTAGATTAAGTAGTCCTACATGTAAAAGTGTATAATTATATGGAGAGAGAGAGAGAGAGAGAGAGAGAGAGAGAGAGAGAGAGAGAGAGAGAGAGAGAGAGAGAGAGAGAGAGGTAAATGGGAAGGAAGGAGGTATAGCTAAATATATATATGTATACAACTTGACTTCTCCTTCACGCTTCTATTACCTCTTTCTCCATGGAGGCTGGTACTCGGGAGGGTCTTCACTAAACTCGTTCTTTTTAAACCGGGGAGGAGAGAGGGGGGCAGGGGGGTCGCGCTTCCCCTTCTACGTCGGGTTTGGGGCCAGGGTGTGTGTGTGTGTGTGGAGGGGGGGGGGAGATTTACCTGCTCGGGATAATTATTTGACATTATGGTACCTCATTAAATTACAATAACAATAACACACACACTTCTCTTCCTTCCCAACACACACACACACACACACTTTTCCTTCCCAACACACACACACACACACACACTTTTCCTTCCCAACACACACACACACTTTTCCTTCCCAACACACACACACACTTTTCCTTCCCAACACACACACACACTTTTCCTTCCCAACACACACACACTTTTCTCTTACTTCCCAACACACACACACACACACTTCTCATCCTTCCCAACACACACACACAGACAGACACACACAAGGATATCGGAGGGTGTATACACTTGGAGTGAACATGGTAGGGGGTACCTATACAACAACAGAGTATTATATAGACTTTTACTCCTTCCCTCACGATGGCTTACAGTCCCAACACAAAGCTCCTGTGACATACGACCTCTAAAGCTCTCTTCTTCCTGCTAAGCTGACAACGACCCAGACACGAGATCTAAGGCGTTTTGATATTAGCCTAATGGTGAAACAGGGCCACTTGATCAAGCTAAATAAACACGGAAGAGGAGGAGGAAAGGAAAGGGGGAGAGGAAAGAGGGAGATAGAGTGGTGAGGAGGAGGGGAAAGGAGGGGAAAGGAGGAGGAGGGGAAAGAGTGGTGAGGAGGAGGAGGAGAGGAAAGAGTGGTGAGGAGGAGGAGGACGGGAAAGAGTGGTGAGAAGGAGGGAAAAGGAGGAGAAAGAGTGGTGAGGAGGAGGAAGTCTGGGGTTGGAACTAAATATAAAATATAAAATATAAAATATAAAATATAAAATGTATTGATAAAAAAATGTAAAGGTGGTGATGTTGATAATGATGATGAATAAAGTGGTGGAAAGATACCGTATAGGCTACTGCATGTATGTGTTCCCAGCCAGGCATTCATTATTACAAAGTCGTTAATGGTACAGGAGAGAGAGAGAGAGAGAGAGAGAGAGAGAGAGAGAGAGAGAGAGAGAGAGAGAGAGAGAGAGAGAGAGAGAGAGAGAGTGCCTTTAAAAACAACAAGATGTTCACTTAGGGAATATTAGCTAGCTATTTCACACTTGCCCGGTCAAAGGACTCCTCACGATGATGCCATTGTTTACCTGCCGAGCTCTCTCTCTCTCTCTCTCTCTCTCTCTCTCTCTCTCTCGTGTGTACAGTCACGAGCCATAATATGTATCCATGTCTTGTTGAAACTTTGACTAATCTGACATACCAATGAAACATTTACAAGGGTAATTCTGTTAGCCTATATACGGTAGGCATAGTATACTTAGGCTAATGGTTTCGTTTGTAATTACATCAGACTATTAGAAGTAAACCTGATTAGTTATTATGACTCGTGACTGTAGCTTACATAAGAATATAACATAAACTCTACCAAT
>JAWZYT010001472.1:95000-115000 GCA_034508575.1 Petrolisthes manimaculis | reverse complement strand
CTTTTTCGTGTCTCACATACACCGAGAGTAGTCCAACATACTCCCAAAGACATCACTCTCTCTATTTACACAATATATACAAACATGCTACACACCACACCCTTTGTCCAAATGATATCCCCCAAAATTTAAAAAAACTATGAATATAATTAGTAACCAAGCCTCGGAGGCCCCTGGGGATGGGCCAATAAACTCCCCTCAGTCTGGACCATTTGTTGACGACCCCCCGAGATGCCCTGGAGCATTGTCTGACACACTCTTTATCAACTTTTGCAACATTCGCGGTCTTTCCTCTAACTTCTCCTCTGTTGAACACCACCTCTTCTCCACTAAACCTCATCTTCTCTTCCTCACCGAGACCCAGATCTCAGCATTAACTAACAGCAACCCCTACTCTGTCTCCTCTTACTTTCTCTATCCTCAGTTTCGTGCCAAAGGCGGATGTTGCGTATACGTACGCAACGACCTCACTTGTTCTCGTGTTCCCGAACTTGACTCTTCTGATTTTTCAACTATCTGGCTTCGGCTAACCTGCTACTCTCAAACTAAATACATCTGTGCTGTATATCTATCTCCTAACTCTACTGACTATACAAAATTCTTCGACTATCTTACTTCTAAAGTGGAACACATTTTATCCCATTCTCCTTTCTCAGAAATCTCCATTTTAGGAGATTTCAACGTTCACCACCGCCTTTGGCTTTCATCTCCCTTCACTGATCCACCTGGTGAACAAGCCTTTACTTTTTCTTTCCACAACGACCTAGAGCAGTTAATTCAGTACCCTACCCGTATTCCAGACCGCCTTGGAGATCAGCCCAATATCCTTGACTTATTCCTAACCTCTCATCCTTCTGCTTATTCTGTTGAACTTTTCTCTCCTTTGGGCTCCTCCGATCACAATCTTATTTCAGTATCCTGTCCTATCGCTCCTGTAAGACCTTTGGACCCTCCCAGCAAGCGTCGTCTGTGGCACTACAGCGCTGCTGGCTGGGATGATCTGAGGCAGTACTTTGAAGATTTCCCATGGAGTGATTTTTGCTTTCGTGGCCGGGGTCCCTCAGAGAGTGCTGCACGCATCTCGGAGGTGATCATCTCGGGCATGGAGGCATACATTCCATATTCTTTCCCTCTTACTAATTCACGAAAATCTTGGTTTAATCACGCTTGTTCTACTGCTGTCCACAACAAGGAGGTAGCTTTCAGACGGCACCGACGCCTTCAAACTGATGAATCTCGTGCTCTGTATATCTCTGCCCGGAATCGCGCCAAATCTGTTCTCCGACTAACCAAAAAATCCTTCATCCGTGCCAAGTGCAATGACCTGTCCAACTCCTCCACCTCTCGTTCTTTCTGGCATCTAGCCAAAAGTCTCTCCAGTAACTTTACTTCTTCCTCTTTCCCTCCCCTCATCCTTCCTGATGGAAATGTTGCCATCTCTTCAACTGATAAAGCTGAACTCTTCTCTCAAACCTTTGCCTCTAACTCTACACTGGACGATTCCGGCTCTGTTCCTCCAACTCCACCCCCCTCTGACTTACTTATGCTTGCCATTAGAATATCTTCAAAGGAAGTATTTTCTGCCCTCTCTGGCCTTAACACTCGGAAGGCATACGGACCTGATGGGATTCCTCCTGTTGTTCTCAAGAACTGTGCTTCCGTGCTGACACCCTGCCTAGGCAAACTGTTCCGTCTATGTCTATCATTTAACACTTTTCCTTCTTGCTGGAAGTTTGCTCTGATCCAACCTGTTCCGAAAAAAGGAGACCGTTCCCAACCCTCCAACTATCGCCCTATTGCTCTGACCTCATGTCTATCTAAAGTCTTCGAATCTATTCTTAACCTCAAAATTCATAAGCACCTTATTTGTCATGACCTTCTTTCAGATCGCCAGTATGGTTTCCGTCAGGGACGATCTACTGGCGATCTTCTATCCCTCCTCTCCGATTCATTGTCATCCTCCTTTCGGAACTTTGGTGAAACTTTTACTGTTGCCCTCGACATATCCAAAGCTTTTGACAGAGTCTGGCACAAAGCTTTAATCTCCAAACTGCCCTCATTCGGTTTCTATCCCTCTCTCTGCACCTTTATCTCTTATTTCCTTTCTGACCGTTCTATAGCTGCTGTTGTAGACGGTCTCTGTTCTTCTTCCAAGACTATCAATAGTGGTGTTCCTCAGGGTTCTGTTCTATCACCCACCCTCTTTCTTTTGTTCATTAATGACCTTCTTAACTGTACCTCTTCCCCTATCCACTCCTATGCTGATGATTCCACCCTACACTACTCCACTCATTTTGACAACCGTCCATCCCAGCAGCTCCTCTCCACATCACGTGATGATGCAGTAGCACACCTGACTTCTGATCTTTCCCTCATCTCTAACTGGGGCAGAGAGAACCTTGTTGTTTTCAATGCCTCAAAAACACAGTTCCTTCATCTTTCAACTCGTACTAATCTTCCTGATGTATATCCCCTCTCCTTTAACTTGACCTTTCCTCTTCTCTTAATATTCTTGGAGTCTCTTTCTCTCATAATCTCTCCTGGAGAGATCACATTACCTCTCTGACTAAAATCGCCTCAAAGAAGTTAGGTGTGCTGCGCAGATTCCGTGAATACTTCACCCCCACACAGTTGCTGTCTCTGTACAGGGGTCTCATCCGCCCCTGTATGGAGTATGGCTCTCATGTGTGGGGAGGATCAACCTTCACAACACTACTGGACAAGGTGGAATCAAAGGCCTTTCGTCTCATCAACTCTCCTCCTCTTACTGATTCACTACAACCTCTCTCTCTTCGCCGCAGTGTTGCATCACTTTCTCTCTTCTATCGCTATTACACTGGACATTGCTCTTCTGAACTCTCTCAATGTATGCTTCCTCCCCTCAGGAGAACATGCAACACTCGTCAAGCCTCTCGTTCTCACCCCTTTTCTGTCCAACTCCCTCATGCAAGAGTTAACCGGTACTCTCAGTCTTTCATATACACAACTGGTCAACTCTGGAACACTCTACCTTCATCCATCTTTCCACCTTTCTACGACTTATGTACCTTCAAACGCAATGTGTCAGGGCATCTCGAACGAAATTGGACATGATTTTGGACCACTCTCTCACTGTACTATGTAGATGAGGACGGTAAGCGGGCCCGTGGCCTTTGTCCTCATCTTTGTTAATATAAAAAAAAAAAAAAAAAAAAAAAATAGACAGGTATCTCAAAAGTAGCGAGGCATACCAGATTCATGTGTGGCAACTGTACATACATGTGTATGTGTGTGTGTGTGTGTGTGTGTGTGTGTGTGTTTGCAGCACAGGTGGGTCGGATTAAACTGAGAAATGTTTGTGTGTGTGTATGCAGAAACTTATCAGGAAGGAGAGTGAGCTTGTACAGTTGGACACAGGAATTGTGCTACAGCCCAGGTGAAATATACTTGTCCCATTTGAGTAACCAATGTCTATTATCAGGTAGTTGCTATTTATTACCATCCTCAATACTCTTCTGCCCCTGGTGTCTCCTATTTGGAACTAAGGAACTTGATATTGGGAGAAATTGACCATCTTTCACTTGGGTTATACCTCGAATTCCTGTGTCCAACTGTACATGTAAAAGATAAAATGTGCAGGTGTTGAGAGATGTGCAGGTGGTAGTAGTAGTAGTAGTAGTAGTAGTAGTAGTAGTAGTAGTAATATTTTATTATTATTATTATTATTATTATTATTATTATTATTATTATTATTATTATTATTATTTTTTTTTTTTTTTTCATTATTATAGTTACTGTTATTATTGTTGTTATTATTATTATATTAAACATACATACACAAACACACACATGTACATTTTCAACATACATAATAATACACACACAAAGACACAATACACTTACACTTCTCCATATACATATCAATATACACACACAAACACTTCTCCACATACATAACCAAACACACTCTCTATAATTATGTTGTATTAATGACCATTTCGAGGTCGTAGATAAAAACACACAAACAGAGAGAGAGAGAGAGAGAGAGAGAGAGGAGAGAGAGAGAGAGAGAGAGAGAGAGAGAGAGAGAGAGAGAGAGAGAGAGAGAGAGAGAGGCTTATCAACTTCATAACAAACATTACTTAAAGGAAGATTTTCTTGTTGGTAAATTAGAGGGCTATTGAATCCTCCAAACTCTGCCACGAAACAATCCCCTATTAGTATCACTGAGGTTTCCTGAGATAGTTTGGAGGAAACAGAGACCTTCCAATTCACCAACAAGAGATTAACCCTTAAGTAATGTAAATGTAAAGTGTTTCGAGTGATGTGTATGTATGTATGTATGTATGCATGCTTGTTTGTGTGTGTGTGTGCACAAAGGTGCATGTGGTGATGTGCATAAACTGTGTATGTGTGTGTGTGTGTGTATACGTACAGAGGTGCATGTACTGTGTACGTGTTTGCGTGGGTGGGTGTGTCCTTACCTATTTGTATCTTTACAGGATTGAGTGCAGCTCGCATATTCCCGTATTTTAAATCACAATTATAATATTTTTCTTTAAATTTATGTATTTTTTTGACACACACCACTTCTTGTAATTTATTCCATTCGTCTATTACTCTATTTGGAAAACTATATTTTGTACATCTTTATCTCCTCTTCTTTTAATTATTTTTTTACTGTGTCTTATTGTAGGTATTCCTTGTTGACATAAGTTTTCTATATCTATCTTTTCTTTTTCTGTGACACATTTGTAAACCATAATCATATCTCCTCTCTTTCGTCTTTCTTCTAGTTTAGGTAATTTTAGTTTCTTTAATCTTTCTTCATAGCTTAGTTCTGTTAGATTTGGTAGCCATCTTGTTCCTGCTGTGTGTGTGTGTGTGTGTGTATGTGTGTGTGTCTGCGTGTTCATAGCTTAGTTCTGTTGGATTTGGTAGCCATCTTGTTCCTGCTGTGTGTGTGTGTGTGTGTGTATGTGTGTGTGTCTGCGTGTTCATAGCTTAGTTCTGTTAGATTTGGTAGCCATCTTGTTCCTGCTGTGTGTGTGTGTGTGTGTGTATGTGTGTGTGTCTGCGTGTTCATAGCTTAGTTCTGTTAGATTTGGTAGCCATCTTGTTTCTGCTGTGTGTGTGTGTGTGTGTGTAATAATATACGGTTTATTGGTAAATGGCAGCTGATAGGCTGAAAATATACATAATACATTTAAATTATAATAAAATGAGGATAAATGAATGGATACATTTATAAATATTAGAGATGAATAATAAATTGATTGCTGAACAAGGAAAAACACAGTAATATATAAATACAATAGTACATGTGTACATGTCCTGGGAGGGTAGTGGCGTCAGGTCAGGGTTAGGATTAAAGGGGGGATTAATATTGAGGTGCAGTGTAGGCCTGTGTGTGTGTGTGTGTTCATAGCTTAGTTCTCTTAGACTTGGTTGCTATCTTGTTGCTGCTCTTTGTTCTTTTTCTAATTTAGTGATATGTTTCTTTAAATGTGGTTTCCATACTACTGCAACATATTCTAAGGTTGGCCTTATAAAGGATATTATTATTTTCTTGACCATATCTTCATCTATATAAATGAAAGCTACTCTCATATCTGCTAACAATGCATACATGTTTCTTACTTTTTCATTTATATGATCCTCTGCTGTTATTTCTATATTTATTATTACTCCTAAGTCTCTTTCTTTCTCTGCTTCATTTAATATTTTGTTTCTAAGTTTGTATTGCCAATTTGGTCTTTTCTCAATTTTTCCAAACTTTATAACATGACATTTATCTGCATTAATTAAATTCCATCTGCCATTTATTACTCCACTCTACCATTTTGGCCAAGTCATCTTGTAACTTTTTACAGCAGTCTTTCATTTATAATTTGTTCTTTGTACCTTTGCATCATCAGCAAATATATTCATGTAAGTGTCATCTGTAATATTTACTTCTAAGTCATTTATATATATTAAGAACATTATTGGTGCCAATACTGAGCCTTGTGTGTGTGTATTTGTGTGTGTACAAAGGTGCATGTGGTGAGGTAAATAAACTGTGTGTGTGTGTGTGTATGTGTATGTGTGACTACATAGTGTTACAGTACAAAGCGGGACAGGAGTAAAGTGTATATAATTATAGTACAAAGGAGAGACAGAGTACATTGTTTATAATTAGTACACATGAGTAATGTGTACACAATTACAGTACAGTACAGTACACAGGAAAGACAGACAGAGTTATAGTGTCTGTGTACATAGAAGTACATGATTAATTAATGAATAATTATCCTGGACTTGTCATTAGGGTACTTCAGAAAACTAATATTAATTGTAATCAAATTATCTTTTACTGTTGACAGTAAATAATAATAATAATAATAATAATGATGATGATGATGATGATGATGATGATGATGATGATGATGATGATGATGATGATGTATCATTATTATGATAATTGGCGAAATTTTTGAATAGTACAATAAAATTTGGTATTTGTATTCGGGTACTTATGTATGTTGCGCATCATGGATGTATTTTGTTTGCCCACTACCTGTGAACATGTATTCAGGTACTTATATGTATTCGGGTATTTATGTATGTTGCGCATCATGGATGTATTTTGTTTGCCCACTACCTGTGAACATGGTCGGCATGGCGAGCTTAACGAGCCGCCAGCCCTCACTGTATTATAGGGTTTTGGTGTGTTTGGACGTCGTCCTGCAGGTTGGTTTATATATACAATTTGTTGTAGTGCTATAGATAATTGGAGTGATTATTATATTATTGTGGTGCATTATAGTGACATTAACATGGGTGAGCAAAGTTTAGGTTGTGTTATTGTTGACAGACGGATGAGGTACAGCTCAGCCGGACTGGATCAGGATGGGATTTTATTACTGGGATTCGAAGGATATTGCTGTGGGCCACTGAAGTGAGTACATTTGTGAAGTGATTATTTGGTTTAACTTGTTGATTGTGTGATAATTAAGTGTATTTCTAATTGGGGAACATTAGTGAAGATATGGTCTATGGTGACAGGGGATTTGTATTTGTAATTATATTGTATTTGGAATTGTATTTGCATTTGTATTGGTAATTGTATTGTATTGTACTGTATTTATGCAGGTATTTATGCAGGTATAAGTACGTACTTCATGTCGGAAACGAGGCTGTGAGAGAATTATGTGTTTAGGGTTTGGAATGTATTTATTTTCTTTATCTGTATGTGATGTTGGTGTTTGCTAAGGATACATTGTATTACAGGTCGAAACATTCTACAACCAATAAAGAAACGTTACGAACTGTGGTTGCTGTCATTTTAATAATAATAATAATAATAATAATAATAATAATGATAACGATAACGATAACGACAACGACAACGACAACGACAACGACAACGACAACGACAACGACAACGACAACGACAACGACAACGACAACGACAATAATAATAATAATATTAATATTAATATTAATAATAATAATAATAATAATAATAATGATAATGATAACGACAACGACAACGACAACGACAATAATAATATTAATAATAATAATAATAATAATAATAATAATGATAATGATAACGACAACGACAACGACAACGACAACGACAACGATAATAATAATAATAATAATAATAATAATAATAATAATAATCATCATCATTAATGATTCTCATTATGTACTGAAGAGCATATGAACTAAAGTTGCATAAGGATTATGATGAGAGTAGTGTAGATTTATTTTATAAAGTTAATAATAATATTAGGGTGACCATATTGTGTGATCATTGTAAACGGTTATTACCTTTAGTGATTACAGTTAATAATATGAGGGTTAGTGTTAGTCATCAGATACTGTTGAATACATAGAAATTAATCATTCTCTGGCCTTTATTTTTTCTTCCATCCCATTGTCTCTCTATTCCTCCTTTTAGGTAAATTTCTCTCATTTCCACCTTCTGTTTTATTGTCTCTCTATTCATCCTTTCGTATAAATTTATCTCAATTCCTCTTTTTGTTTTATTTTCTCTCTATATTTCCTATCATTCCATTTTCTGCATTCCTACTGTGTACGTGACGCCAACTATGATTACGTATCAATCAACACCTGTTCCAAACACACACTTGTGTACAGTAGGCACCAGAAGTTCGTTGCATTTCCACTGGCATTATTATGTATTAGCTATAGTAATGTATATATGTATTATAGTAATGTTGTAATACAAATTTTAATTCAGTGATGACAGATATAGTTCTCATATGGTAAATGACGTATGTTATTATGCTGTCGACTGTACCTGGTGAAGGCCAGCCTCACCGACACGTATTATATGACGTTGGCAGTAACTGATCCGTCCGCCATCTTGGACCAAACAAAATAATGATGTGCTGTAAAATAGACTTATGATGCCGACTGCACAGTGGTTTGTTTGGGTTTGCAAGCACCATAACGAAAGAAACTCAACTGTGGAAATGATTCCTGAGTCAATTGTTGGATGAAGTTGATTACTCCACTATGAAATTATCCTAATATTGAAACTACCAGACATATTTTGTGGATAATATGGATACTGAGGTTGTTGGATATAATTAATTTTATATAAGAATGTTATGTAATTATGAGAATGGTGTTAGATTTAAGCATTGAAACTCTACTTAAGGGAATATTCTCTTGTTGGTGAACTGAAAGGTCTCTGATTCCTACACACTATATATGCCACAAAACAGATCCTTTAATAGTACACCACTGGATGTGTCTATTTTCTGGTATAGTTAAGAGGAATCAGTAACCTTACAAATTACCAACAAGAGAATCTCCCCATAAGGAGTTCATTGTATGTCTCCATACAAGTACAGTTACAGTACCTCCTGCTGTAAGTACAACCTTTGTTGGTTACCTTAAATCATTTAAATTGGCCTAGAGAGAGAGAGAGACTACTTTTCGTTTCAGCGCCGGACAGACGCTGTTTTTCGCAAATATCTCCTAATCGAATCGTTGTATCAATATAATATTACTTTTCAACACACTATCTTTAACACCCGGACCTAATTAATGGCTGACATACCATATTACTATATGTATTATGTTAGGAGTTTACTGAGTAATATTAAGCCTAATCCAGTGATCATATCTAAGGTGTTATAGAGAATCGGACGAGTGTGTGGTACTCGTGTAACCCCTCCACCAACACCCCGAACACCCCCACACCACTCCTTCCTTCCCTACCCCACACTTTCCTTAGAATGCGTCAATATGACTGGCCAGCTTTGTGATTTTTTCACGAGTAAACTCCTCGCATAATACATATAGTAATATGGTATGTCAGCCATAAATTAGGCCCGGATATAAAATGTAGTGTGTTAAATAACGTATAGTAGATGATGCCTCAGCTTATACAGTGTTATTCACTAATTTGTTCACGAGAGCCAAAAGTTTAGGACATATCTCTCTCTCTCTCTCTCTCTCTCTCTCTCTCTCTCTCTCTCTCTCTCTCTCTCTCTCTCTCTCTCTCTCTCTCTCTCTCTCTCTCTTTGGAGCCGTCAATCAGGTCATTGCGAGCCGCACAATGAAGATCCCTGCGCGGCCTTAGCAAGATCCAGAAAGTCGTAAAATTAGTAAGAGTGAAAACAATAATAATAGTAATGTTAATGATAATAATAACAATAATAACAATAACTATAATATATTAATAGCAATAAAAAAAAATATTAATAATAATAATAATAACAACAACTATATTAATAATGATGATATTAATCAACATTCTTAAAAATTTAAACTTAATTATTATCATTATTATTGTCATCATTATACTTATATTATGTCATTACTATTATTATCATCATTGCCAGGTGCAAGTTGAACAGAAAAGTGCGTAATTATATATGTGTGTGTGTGTGTGTGTGTGTGTGTGTGTTGATTTAAACTGAGAAAAGTGCATGTGTATGCAGAAATATGATTACATGTTTCTGACAGAGAGAGAGAATTCATAGATGTAAATGATAAATGTACAGCTGTTGAAAGCGAACAGAAAGAGGAGAGAGAAAATGAAATAAAAAGAGGAATAGTGAGAAAATAAATTAATAACATAAATAGAGAGAAAATGGAATGGAAAAAGGACTGGAGAGAATCTTGTACAGAAGGAGAAATAGAAATGAAATGGAATAAAAGGAATAATATAGAGAACAAAAATACAAAGAGGATTATAGAGGATTATGGAATGAAAGGAAGAATAAGGAGAAAATTGAATAAAAAGATAAATAAAGAAATAATTGAATAAAAGAAACTAAAGAGAGAAAATGGAATAAAAGGAGAAATAAAGATAAAATGGATTATATGGAATTAGAGAATTAAATGGAATAAAAGGAGGAATAGATAAAATAAAGAAAGATAGAAAATGGAATAAAAGGAGGAATGATTAGTACAGAAACAATGTTAATTTGATAGACAGACAACACATAAGATAGACAGAGAGATAGATAATAGATAATAGATACATTATTGACTTAATAATAGATTAGATAGACAGACAGGTATCTCACAAGTAGCGAGGCATACCAGATTCATGTGTGGCAACTGTACATACATGTGTGTGTGTGTGTGTGTGTGTGTGTGTGTGTGTGTGTGTTTGCAGCACAGGTGGGTTGGATTAAACTGAGAAATGTTTGTGTGTGTGTATGCAGAAACTTATCAGGAAGGAGAGTGAGCTCGTACATGTAATATATAAAATGTGCAGGTGTTGAGAGATGTGCAGGTGGTAGCAGTAGTAGTAGTAGTAATATTTTATTATTATTATTATTATTATTATTATTATTATTATTATTATTATAGTTACTGTTATTATTGTTGTTGTTATTATTATTATATTAAACATACTTAAATAAAAGGAGAAATAGACATAAAATGGAATCGAAAAATGAATTATAGGGAAAAAAGAATGGAGAGAAAAAAAGATAGAAAAAATATATAGATGAACAGGAATGAAAGGTGGAATAAAGATAAAATGAAATAAAAGAAGCTATGAAAAAAAAAATGGAATTAAAGGAGGAACAGAGAAAATGGAATAAAAGGAAAAATAAAGATGAAATGGAATAAATGGAGGAATAGTGAGAACATGGAATAAATGGAGGAATAGTGAGAACATGGAATAAATGGAGGAATAGTGAGAACATGGAATAAATGGAGGAATAGTGAGAACATGGAATAAATGGAGGAATAGTGAGAACATGGAATAAATGGAGGAATAGTGAGAACATGGAATAAATGGAGGAATAGTGAGAACATGGAATAAATAGAACAGAGATAAAGTGTAAAACAAGCATGAATAGAGATAACATGGATATAAAAGGAATAGAGAGAAAATGAAATAAACGAAGGAATAAAGAGAAAATGGAATAAAAGAAGGGATGGAATAACATGAGAAACAGAGAAAAAAGGAAATTATAAGTAATGAATAAACACACACAGACACACACACACACATACACGTAACAATACACACACACAGACACACACACACGTAACAATACACACACACAGACACTACACACACACGTAACAATACACACACACACAGACATCACACACGTAACAATACACACACACACACCACACACGTAACAATACACACACACAGACACACACACACACACCACACACGTAACAATACACACACACAGACACCACACACACGTAACAATACACACACACAGACACCACACACACGTAACAATACACACACACAGACACCACACACACGTAACAATACACACACACAGACACCACACACGTAACAATACACACACACAGACACCACACACACGTAACAATACACACACACAGACACCACACACACGTAACAATACACACACACAGACACCACACACACGTAACAATACACACACACAGACACCACACACACGTAACAATACACACACACAGACACCACACACGTAACAATACACACACACAGACACCACACACACGTAACAATACACACACACAGACACCACACACGTAACAATACACACACACAGACACCACACACACGTAACAATACACACACACAGACACCACACACACGTAACAATACACACACACAGACACCACACACGTAACAATACACACACACAGACACCACACACACGTAACAATACACACACACAGACACCACACACAAGTAACAATACACACACACAGACACACACACGTACAATTCTCCACATTCACACACACACACAGACACCACACACGTATACGTCTCCACATACACAAACACACACATGTACATTTTCAACATACATAATAATACACACACAAAGACACAATACACTTACACTTCTCCATATACATATCAATATACACACACAAACACTTCTCCACATACATAACCAAACACACTCTCTATAATTATGTTGTATTAATGACCATTTCGAGGTCGTAAATAAAAACACACAAACAGAGAGAGAGAGAGAGAGAGAGAGAGAGAGAGAGAGAGAGAGAGAGAGAGAGAGAGAGAGAGAGAGAGAGAGAGAGAGAGAGAGAGAGAGAGAGAGAGAGAGAGAGAGAGAGAGAGAGAGAGAGAGAGAGAGAGAGAGAGAGAGAGAGAGAGAGAGAGAGAGAGAGAGACAACGACAACGACAATAATAATAATAATATTAATATTAATATTAATAATAATAATAATAATAATAATAATGATAATGATAACGACAACGACAACGACAACGACAACGACAACGATAATAATAATAATAATAATAATAATAATAATAATAATAATAATAATAATAATAATAATAATAATCAACATTACACATGCTTAATGCAAACGTGAGGTCGAAGTATAAACTTCAGGTTATAATAAGTTAACAGTTATTATAATTGTGGTTATTATAATTACAGTGTGGTGCCTACAGACCCAGTTGGATTATGGGTTTGAATGCTTCGTGACGAGGACTTGTGGAGATTTCACCTAAACTGACAAAGTCATATAAACAATAACCAATAAATGTCTGATTTCAATTTTTCCCTGTTTTAATTAGTAATAACAATAGTTGTGACACAATATCCTCTAAATCTTGTGATTGGTTCACTATACTGGGCGTCTGAATGGCTGGCCTAGATGTTGACCTCAGATAAATAAATAAAGGTAATAAATATATTCGTCATATATAACGGATTGTATTTGCATACCAAATATCACTTTTATTTCTATTGTGGTCGTGTTTGCGCATTAACAGATTATGCAGGGAGAGGAAACAGTGAATTGAATAAGGGAGGACGGGGTGAGGAAGAACAGATGGAGTAGTTATTAGGTAATTAACATCTTACACTATAACTATTATCCTTTGGTAACCATTTACACAATAGACGTTTCTTAGAAAATGTCATAAATGATACAGGATAAAAATAAAGGATTTACTTGAAATGTAACTTAACACTGGGTAGGTGGTGCATCGCTTGATATATTAGTCATCAAAAACTGGTGTCGTGTTAATTATATTAGGTAAAATCTGGATTCATTTCAAATAATAAAGAATATCCCATGGAATGCAGCATCAGAGTTGGATTTAGATTACAGAAGAAAACATTTAGCTACTTGATCCAATAATTCTCTCCATCTCGATCACTGGTGAAGCTTTACCCCCCTCTCCCCAACCCAACCCCTCCTCTCCTACCACCTTCAAGTGAGTGGTTCACAGCCATGATCACAAGTGGTTCGGGATTCAAATTTCTGGATGGCTCAACATTGGTAACGCTACCCCCCCTATATAACTCCGCCCACATTTCTCCCCTCCCCCCTCCACCTGTCAGTGATACCATATCCGTTGAGGCCCACACCAAGGCAAGGGTGGAAGAAGTGTGGACCATTGATCAGTCCGGAGCTGTACATTTACTTGTTTGTTCAACCACACTGACCCCCACAAGAGTTGTTTAGTATTGCTAATGGTCGAACCTACTAACGCTAGAGTCCTACTTAGTTTGACTGTTACACAATTACTCACTATACTTCTAACCATTCTGTGTACCCCTGCTAGTGGACTGCCTAACTGCCCCCTACCGATAACATCTATGAGGCTTTCACAACACAGAAGAAAATTAAATAAGATATCTGGATGGGTGAGTGCAGTTGTAGTCAATAATGTCCTAGCAATGAAGTCTGGTTTACTATGTCCACTTACGAAGCTTATGTTGTCATTTGTAGTCTGTAGTAACTGGAATATGCACATGAAAATTACAATCTTAAGAAAAAAATGGACAATATAAGTTACAATGTCCCAAGTGATTGATTTCACTGTATGAGTTTGGGATGAAACATTAGTAATAGTTGATGAAGTGTTATTATTAGTTGCCATTGTTGTTGTTGTAGAGTTATTATTGGTTGCCACGGTGTATGATGAAGTGTTAATTGCTATTTTATTGATGAAGTGTTAGTTTGTGAAGCCGTAGAATAAGTACGTTCTGATCTCGTGTTACTAGGTGAAGTTACTAAGTGTTATCAGGTGTAGGTTATTAGTAACGAGTCAGTTAATTATGTAGATTTAGTAGGAAGAATATTAGTGGTTAATTCTCTACCTTGTATGTCTAAATCTAGTGCAATAATATTTACTAAAGAGAGAAGTTGCTCTTTGCATAATACTTACACTTTAATTAGTTATCTCGGTTGAATCATCTAAGCTTTCACTACTTTGTTAGTATTGCCAAGCTACGTGTTCGCTTGCTTAACTAGTGTGAGTTATATTGCGGTAGTATACGTATTCTTTCACTCATTCCCTGTCACTTTTTGCTTGAAAAATAACAAGAACACATCTGTATATATACGTGAAGGCATACGCACATATTAATACTCACAATAATGAATACATAGAATGTGTAATGAGGAAATATTGTTAAATACGTGTACATATAATATTATATCCTAGTGTGATGATGTAGGATTGTGTGTGTTATATATTTGTAATATATAATTATATGTACCTAGCACTGACCATATTATAGGAATAAACGTTGTTTGTAGTAGGTTGTTATTTCAGTTGTAGTCGCGATGACGTACTAAAAACCAGGCCAACGTCCTTCCTTAGTCGTGTTGCACTGAGTTGTGAGTTATAATCCCGTAAGATGAAGTTGAAGTTCGATTTTCATTCCTTTTGACTATACTGTATGGTTGAGTATAGAAGGTATAGTGATGTCGTACCATAACCACGCCTTCGTCCTTCCCTATGTGATGAAGTATGGTAGTTGTTGTTGTTGTGGTTAATATCAACTGGCAGAGTGACAATGAGTATAACGATGACGTAATAGCCACGAGTGTGTGGTGTAGGGTGGCAGGGTCGATGACGTCACCATTGGCTACTGTGAGGGTCGAGAGAGGCTAGCGTTGTTGTGGCTATGAGGTGCTGAGTTGGGTTGACCCAGTGTGACCTCTCGCTCTCACTCTCGTCTCACTCTTGTAACCTCTTCTTCACTGTCTCGCTTAACTTCACTTCTCTTACTTTCTCTTTTTTTTACCCTTTTATTATTTTGTGCTCTTTTCTCGGATTCCTTGCATTTGTAACTTTGTTTTTCTCTTTTATTATAAACCATTTATTTCGTATCCTCACTGCTGTTCACCAAATGTTCTGGTGTAAGAAAGACTTACTTACTTCCAAACATATGAGTCAATATGGTAGGGTGGCTGGCGACTGGTTTGTCTTTGTAGTGTCTTTGTTGTCTCTTCGGAGTTTGATTTTAATTATTAGGTTTTCTATAACTATTATGGTTTGAGAAGATACAACAAGGTTAAAGTAGTTTAATCACTTTTTATTTATAACACGAGTTAGTATACAGAGTCACAATATGTAGCTTGCACGGGTTAAGCTAGGCTAAGAAGCTAACTTTAAAGAGAGATTACACGCTAGAGTAACCTGTGATCGGGTCGGTTATCGATAGCTTACTGTGAGCTATAGGAGCGCAACTAGGGCGCATCCCTTGTGTATCATATGATCTGTGTCGTCACTTTATGCTGGCGTGTTAGTGGTTCCCACAGTAAATGAGTCCCGTTCTCTTCCTGTTCAAGCGTAGGTCAGCAGTATTAGAGCATCATGTGACGGGTGTAAGTCTGAGTGTCTAAGTGACTCATATAAGTAAGTATTAAGTAAGTTATTATAAGTAGCCCTCTAATGAAGGTGAAACCGGAACAGAAATAATTCGTTGCTGCCGCCTTACCCTGTGCTACTGCTCCTTTGTATTCTATACACGCCTCTCTAATCCAAGCCTCTCTAATTTCTTTCGTGTCATAGGCTCGTTTTGCTTCTGTCTGTTTACTGATTTTCTCCAGTGTATCCTGGTTCATCCACCAAGTTTCTTTATTATTTTGTTGTACACTCACGAGCACTAATTTCTGCTCAGAGTTTGTCATTCCTTCCACCCCCTACCCTGGACAGAGGGAAGAGGGGGATCGAAGCTGGGGAAGAGAGTCTACCCCACCTTCACCCCTCTCAACTTCCCCCCTCCTAACTTCTCCCACCTATATCCTCTAGTTGTCAGTTAGTGATTAGCCATATATTTCCCCTGTGTATATGATGGCTCTTCAAAAACAGTATTGTATTACACACTGTGAATGGCCAAGACGATCTCATGTCAGTTTCGGTTTATTTACCTTTGTTTTATAGTCATAAAGTCCCAGTCAAAAAGAAAGTGCGTCTGGTGTATGATTGACCATGATGTGTTCTGCTAGGAGTGAACCATTATGTCCTACTGCATCCACCTCTGAGTTTCCAAGTCTTGGGAACTCGTTTCTGTAGAAGTGTCCACGTTGCTTTCAGCCGGAGGTTAACTTGTGTCATGGTTGTGATTGATGCTAGTCCCCAACTTGTGCCTCTACTACCACAGCACTACATCCACCATCACCTTCCCAGTCTATTACCACAGTCTACTACCACAGCACTACATCCACCATCACCTTCCCAGTCTATTACCACAGTCTACTACCACAGCACTACATCCACCATCACCTTCCCAGTCTATTACCACAGTCTACTACCACAGCACTACATCCACCATCACCTTCCCAGTCTATTACCACAGTCTACTACCACAGCACTACATCCACCATCACCTTCCCAGTCTATTACCACAGTCTACTACCACAGCACTACATCCACCATCACCTTCCCAGTCTATTACCACAGTCTACTACCACAACACTACATCCACCATCACCTTCCCAGTCTATTACCACAGTCTACTACCACAACACTACATCCACCATCACCTTCCCAGTCTATTACCACAGTCTACTACCACAACACTACATCCACCATCACCTTCCCAGTCTATTACCACAGTCTACTACCACAGCACTACATCCACCATCACCTTCCCAGTCTATTACCAGACAACCTTTGTAAAT
Organism: Petrolisthes manimaculis; assembly: GCA_034508575.1. Taxonomy (NCBI): domain Eukaryota; kingdom Metazoa; phylum Arthropoda; class Malacostraca; order Decapoda; family Porcellanidae; genus Petrolisthes; species Petrolisthes manimaculis. The sequence continues at coordinate 97,611 of JAWZYT010001472.1, read as the reverse complement.
TAGTGTGAAGGTCAGATAAGACTTTTTGGAGCATGTTGCAAGCATTAGTAATAAACGAAAACCACAAATTGGTTTTGTGCAAAATTATTATTGAAATAGAAAATTACATGGTTTGGTGACATTGTTCATTCTTGAGTGTTCTTGGTAAACAAACAAACTAGTGTGATGGTTGGTTTTACTTTCTATACCTAATTGTTTCAATGTTCAGTTCAATGGATGAGAAACACAACAGAAGAATATCATTGAGGTGACAGTCCGAGAGTTGATAGTGAAGGTGAGACTTGGTGACCAGAGTATCAAGTAGCCTTGACTTGGAGAGTGTATAGTTGACAAACAGTATTTGTCAGCAGTATTTGTAGGCTGGATTCCATTATTAATTCCGGGTATGTTCACGGTCCACACAATAGGCCTCTGTGGGCCGGATGTTACCTGCTCCTACTCTAAATATTACCTGATAGACATGTTATTTATGACTCATATGTTACTTACTATTTACCTTTCTTTGCTGGACCAGTTATACTCTGATCTTTTCTTTGCCAGTCATGTTGTTTACAAGTTATTTGTCTCCCAGACACAACTTTAACTTCGTTGTACCGCCCATTCATAGATGCTTTATGCAAGAAAGTTTTATACTAAGGTGTTGACAATAACACTCTGTTCTTAGTTCATGAGAGAGAGATAGAGAGAAAGAGAGAGAGAGAGAAAGAGAAAGAAATTGTCTATATGTGTATGTGACAGGAAACGTGTGTGTGTGTGTGTGTTGGGTTCGTACTATCCCTATCGTTGACTGACGTGTTATCATTGCCAATGCTTTTTTAATTCCGACTTCAACATATGTTTGTGGTGAAAGTTGTAGTACAAATGCCCTTAGCACACCCGGTACACCCAATACCAACACTTACTGTATAATATTATGTCCTGTCTCGTCTGAAATAAACTTGGATATACAGATTTAGGAATTGGTGATTCCTGTAATTTGATAATAAGCATAATAAACTCTGAATATCAGAGAATTAACCAGTAAAATCATTGATCATTAAATCCCTTCAAGACTAACTTGAACTATTGCTAGCAGGTATAAATTATTCTGTGGTTAACGTGCGTGTGTGTGTGTGTGTGTGTGTGTGTGTGTGTGTGTGTGTGTGTGCCAATTTGAAATGCTTATATTTCTCCCTAGATATAGAAAAGTTGTTTTGTAATTGTTACACAAATATGGAACACATCTCAGGCGTAAAATAAAATATACCTCATTGATTTGCAGAAGGTAAGAACACAATAATTTACAAAGGATTAAGTTGTTCGCAGTACACTGGAGTTCATTATCTGATATGTTTTATCTCTTCCTTCACTGTCCCTACGAATGACGCCATGACACTTCCTGTGTGCTTGTCTGTATGTGTGTTTGCTCACTACTGGATCAGAATCTATCTTGTAGTGTTGTGTTTGTGTATATCTTGTAGTGTTGTGTTTGTGTATATCTTGTAGTGTTGTGTTTGTGTATATCTTGTAGTGTTGTGTTTATCAAGTTTATTATCAAGAAGAACTTTCTACATATTGGGTAAAGTTGTTACTATTAATTAAATCCTGCACTCAACTATTTTGGATTGTCTTCCTTTGAAATGCTCTGTATTTCTTCATAATCTCTCCCTCTCTTTATCACTTCCTATCTTTCCTCTCCTATATTCTTTGGTCAGGTTTCTTCTGTGGCAACATTGTTTTCTGTAGTGAACAGTTGCACCTTGCAATGCTCCCTCAATTCTTCTTTGAGTAATAATAGGTACACTTGGACATTGTGAACCAACACTACCAACATTAACCATCACATAGTCAGGTGATATTTTAATATTTAATATTGATCATAATAAGTTGTTGGAGACCAATTTAGTTTTAATAAATATAATAATGACAATATTAGGAATGTATAGTAAGTCCCTGGCTGGTACAGTGGTAACGTGTTGGCGTTGGCAGATGTAGCCTCGCACAGGTCCGTGAGTTTAAAACTGTTTACTGAGGGTTTACTACCATGGCTGGGTACCATGGTGGGGAGTTGGGCTGGCCTGGCTCACGTTCACCAGAGTATACCATCACAGATACATACCACAACTCAAACCCTTTTTATTTATTGTTTTAACATTCTATGGTGAAATGGTAAACTAATTGACAAGAGTTCCACAAAGAACACATATTATAACCTGATTATTATATCACCTGAGTTTGTCATGAGAGAAAAATATAATTTATCTTAATTTCATATTTTCTATCAGTAATATTGTTTATTGTAGATAAAAATAGTATATATTCTTTACTGTTATAGCAAGGTGATGGAGGGTTTAACTCTCTCTCTCTCTCTCTCTCTCTCTCTCTCTCTCTCTCTCTCTCTCTCTCTCTCTCTCTCTCTCTCTCTCTTGTGACAGTGGAAATTTCCTGATAATGTGCAAATGATAAATGTATTAATTTTGGGGGGAACATCCTGTGGTAAGTCCTGCAGGCAGTCGTATATACTGTGTAATGGAAGGTAGGATATGTGAAGGGAAGGATGGAGGGTAGGGTGTGTGAGGGGAAGGATGGAAAGTAGGGTGTGTGAGGGGAAGGATGGAGGGTAGGGTGTGTG
>JAWZYT010001472.1:87500-92500 GCA_034508575.1 Petrolisthes manimaculis | reverse complement strand
CACACACACACACACACATGACGTACTGTTATCTCCATGGTAGGTTAATATGGTACCCATGTGAGACCTCTGTACCATAATACCATTACCACACACACTCATGTCTGTATTTACTACACAACAAATAATATTACTACACCAACACCAATCACATAATTGTAAACTACACCTAGTAAATCTAATATTACTACACCAACACCAATCACATTATTGTAAACTACACCTAGTAAATCTAATATTACTACACCAACACCAATCACATTATTGTAAACTACACCTAGTAAATCTAATATTACTACACCAACACCAATCACATTATTGTAAACTACACCTAGTAAATCTAATATTACTACACCAACACCAATCACATTATTGTAAACTACACCTAGTAAATCTAATATTACTACACCAACACCAATCACATTATTGTAAACTACACATAGTAAATCATTTCTACACACACAAAACAAAAATAGTGTATATGACTTCTGGGTGAATTATTGAATAATGAATTTAATTAGTAAAATATACAGTGATCATCATTATCTAACTGTTGGATAGATTTTGTGAATGTGAATACTCAGCTTTTGGATAATAATGAAGCCTTACAAATGTGGTTAGTTAGAAAGGTAACAAACGAATACCACTGTGGAATGGACCCAATTTTATTGTAATTATTATATTACAGACATAATGTATGTGTACAATGATAGGGTAGTGTGTGTGTGTGTGTGTGTGTGTGTATTAATATGGTAGTGTGTGTTTGTGTAGATTAATAGGGTAGGGTGGTGTGTGTGTGTTGATTGATAGTGTGTGTGTGTGTGTGTACAACGATAGTGTAGTGTGTGTGTTTACAAGGATAGGGTAGTGTATGTGTTTACAATGATAGTGTGTGTGTGTGTGTGTGTGTGTGTGTGTGTACAGAGGCTATTATTATTATTATTGTTTATATTACAGACATGATGTGTGGACAGAGTGTAATATTGGTGATGGTGGTGATGGTGTTGGCTCTCACACCATCTATTGATGCTCGTATACGTACTGGTAAGTTGGCTCATTATTATAATAATAATAATAATAATAATAATAAACGGTTTATTTCAGAAAAAGGCAGCCATGGGCTGAAAATATACAGTTACAGATAATTGGTGAAAATGGAATGGAGTATGAAGCTTAAATTAAATTAAATTAAGTTATCCTTACTAACTAAGTAATCCTCACAAACATATAAACATATATACATTCATTACGCTGTCATACACATATAAATTTATATACATACATACACATACATATATACACATATACATCCACATGCATCCACATACCCATACATATATATACATATCTACACACATGTACACATATATACATCCACATAGACATATACCCATACATACATATACATATCTACTACACACATGTACACACATATACATACACATACGTACACATACACACATATACAGTACATACATGTATTATTTTTCGTAGTTTATTAGGGATACAATAGTTGGGATGGCACTTTTTCTATATCTGTCCGTCACGGCCCTAAATAGGTTTGATTTTATTGTGGTGACGGACATTAATCCTTGACCGGGGATTATCCTCAGGTAGTAGTGACCTGTGTCTCTCATTGTTTAGGAGTTTCTTCCCAAACTCCCTGAGGGTTTGTAGGTGTAGATGGGAGAGGCTTGTCAACTCCAGGGTAGTAAGGGCTTCCTCATAGGTGGTGTAGGCCTCACCTAGAATTATCCTACAGGCCCGTTTCTGTGTTCTCTCTAGCTGACGTTGTTGGGTGAGAGAGAGGGACGAGGACCAAGCTACTGAAGCATAGCCAAGTTTAGGGAGAATAAAGATTGTATAAATACCCCGTAATTCGCGTTGTGGCATTCCTAGGGATTTCAGTCTTCTGAGCATGTACAACTTGTAGGATGCAGACTTGACTGTGTTGTTAACATGCTGCTTCCAGTTGAGTCTGGAGTCCACAGTGATGCCGAGGAGTTTGGTTGACTCAACAACTTGGAGGGTGTTGGTTCCTATGGTGACAGCTGGTGGTGGTACTGGGGTTGTAGAGGTGCTGAAGTTCATCACCACAGTCTTGGCGTCATTTATTGTAACATTGTTTGCTGCAGTCCATGTTTGCAGTCTGTCAAGGATGTCCTGAAGTGGGGTGTAGTGGGGTGTATTATTTGTTACTATGTGTGTCTGTGTGTGTGTGTAAATAAGAGAGAGGAAGGAAGGATGATGTGTGTGTAAGAAAGAGAAGGAGGCATAAATGTGTGTAGGTGTTTGCAAAAAGAGAGAGGAAGGAAGAAGGATGTGTGTGTCTGTGTGTTTAAGAAGATGTGTGTGTAAGAAAGAGAGGAGGAGTAAGTGTGTGTGTGTGTGTGTGTGTGTGTGCATAAAAAAGAGAGAGAAAGAACGAAGGATGTGTGTGTGTGTGTGTAAGAAAGGAAGAATAAGGAAGATGTGTGTGTAAGAAAGAGAAAAGGAGGAATAATTGTGAATGTGCATGTGTGTGTGTGTGTGCAAAAAAGAGAGAGGAAATAAAAAAGATGTGTGTGTAAGAAAGAGAGAAGGAGGAATAAATGTGTGTGTGTGTGTGTGTGTAAAAATGAGAAAGAAGGAATAAGTATGTGTGTGTATGTGTATTTGTGCAAAAGAGAGAGAAGGAATAAGTGTGTGTGTGTGTGTGTTGTGATAAATAGTGTTATATCAACCAAACAATGTACTGTACAATTACAGTAAACAAATATATATATATATATATATATATATATATATATATATATATATATATATATATATATATATATATATATATATATATATATATATATATATATATATATATATATATATATATATATATATATTAAAAGTAACATGTATGTATATTTGTTGTCCATCAGAGAGTGAAGCAACATTGAAGACCCAAACACACTGTGACGTGATGAATATACCACACCAATATGGCTACAGGGAACCACTACACCACAACCACCACTACCACAACAACAACAACACGATGATGATGATGATGATGAAGGAGGTGGTGCTGGAGGCGGAGATCGTCCTCACACCTCCACCAAGCACTGAGGTGAACAGTGTGAGGCTGGAGGTGGGAACACTCAACAACACACCTGTGGGATGGATAGACTTCATGCGCCGGCCATCTCGTGGTGTGGAGGACCTGAGGTTCTCTTGTCTCCAGGATTATGTTGGTCGTGTGTTGACTCCCTGGAATATCACACCATCCCACAACACCATCAGTATCATACTCAAGGTAAACCTCTCTCTCTCTCTCTCTCTCTCTCTCTCTCACTTTATTTTATATATGTTATTCTCTCTCTCTCTTTATTTTATTCTCTCTCTCTCTCTCTCTCTCTCTCTCTCTCTCTCTCTCTCTCTCTCTCTCTCTCTCTCTCTCTCTCTCTCTCTCTCTCTCTCTCTGGGGTAACATCCCTGAGCCAGGCACTACTCATGAGGGTGTTACCATAGAAAGAGTCCAATGTAGTGAAGCAAAAGTTAGAGACAGAATAGGTAGATTAAGTGTCAACAAATCTCCCGGTCCTGATGAATTTCTTCCTAGGGTCTTGCGAGAGGTATGTGACCAGGTAACCCCTTACCTGGCTGCTATCTTCAATATATCACTTGAAACAGGAGAGGTCCCATCTGACTGGAAGGAAGCAAATGTGACTCCCATATTTAAAAAGGGAGATCGCCATCTTCCTGGAAACTACCGTCCAATCAGCCTTACATCTGTAGTAGGAAAGGTATTGGAGGGTATAGTTGCAGATAGAATAGTAGATCATCTTGAATCATATAATTTATTGTATGATTCACAGCATGGCTTTAGGCGTCGGCGTTCATGTCTGACCAACTTGATTGAATTTTTCCACGGTATGCTTTCTGAGTATGACCAGTGCCGGGCAATAGACATCCTTTATCTGGACTTTCAGAAAGCCTTTGATAAAGTACCTCATCAGAGGTTGATGGCAAAAACCCGTGCACTGGGAATAAGGGGCATGCTTGCTAAATGGATTGAGAATTGGCTAACTGACCGGCGCCAAAGAGTAGTAATCAATGGGGAAGCCTCAAGTTGGGCATCAGTCACAAGTGGGGTTCCTCAAGGTTCAGTTCTAGGTCCGCTACTCTTTATAATCTACATTAATGATATAGATGTGGGCATTGTCAGTCGAATTGCAAAATTTGCTGATGACACCAAGTTAGGGTGTAATGCTTCATCATTTGAAAAGGTAGAACAATTACATAAAGACCTAGAGAAAGTAGGAAAGTGGTCTGAACGATGGCAGATGCCATTCAATTTGGACAAGTGTAAAGTGATGCACATAGGTCCAGCCAACCAGAGAGCCAGTTACTCTCTGTTGGGAAGTGAAATTAGTAGTACTGACTTGGAGAAAGACTTAGGTGTACTGATCAGCAGTGACCTCAAATTCTCCAAGCAGTGCCTCGCAGTAGAGAAGAAAGCCCAGAGGCTTCTTGGTTATATAAAGAGGCAATTTAAATTTAGAAACAAAGAGATAGTCCTCACTCTGTACAATTCTTTGGTTCGGCCACATCTGGAATATGCTGTGCAGTTCTGGTCGCCGACTCTCAAGAAAGACATTGCGAGGCTTGAGAGAGTCCAGGCTAGGGCCACCAAACTGATCCCATCAATTAAACACATGGGCTATCAGAGAAGGCTGCAGGCACTAGGTCTCTTCTCATTAGAGACCAGACGCTTGAGAGGTCAACTAATTGAAGTATTCAAAATCCTTCGTGGATATGAAAACATTGATTATCAGTGTCTGTTTAGCTTAAACACTAATGCAACTAGAAACCATGGATGGAAACTAGACTTGAAACGCTTCCGCCATAATACGTTAGGTAATTTCTTCACATATAAAATCTGCAATGTCTGGAATCAGCTACCAGCAGAGGTAGTTGATAGTTCATCGATAGAACAGTTCAAGAAACAGTTAGACAAAGTTCTG
>JAWZYT010001472.1:7500-82500 GCA_034508575.1 Petrolisthes manimaculis | reverse complement strand
CCTGTCCCACTGGTGAGTGTAACCAAACTTATCTTATACACAACATATAATTTACAACCTGACCTATCAACACACACACACAGGGGACACTCAATGGTTTTCACACACACACACACACACACACACACACAAACATATACAGTCACTCAATGAGAAACACCAACCACCAAATAATTCAGTGGTTTATATATATATATATATACACACACACAGGGGAAACTCAATGGTTTACACACACACACACACACAAGTGGAAACACCAACCAACAAATAACTCAGAGGCTTACACACACATACCTACACACACACATCAACCAACAGACAATTCATTGGATTACATACACACACACACACACACACACACATATATATAATGAGTATTTATAGTGTTAAGAAATAATACCTTGTTCACAGTATAAGTCAATATTATTATAATGATAAGATAATGAGATCATTATTATGTCTCTCTCTCTCTCTCTCTCTCCTCTCTCTCTCTCTCTCTCTCTCTCTCTCTCTCTCTCTCTCTCTCTATCTATCTATCTATCTATCTATCTATCTATCTATCTATCTATCTATCTATCTATCTCTCTCTCTCTCTCTCTCTCTCTCTCTCTCTCTCTCTCTCTCTCTCATGATCAACATTGGTGTTAATATTTTTGTTTTTTTCTCTTATACTCACTATGTGTGTTAATATTTCAGACATTATGCAAGATGTTACAGACATTGAAAAAGATATCACGGAAATTAAAAAAGAAATGACTGACCTTGAACCCAACACTACTGACTCTGAACAAGATACAAACTCAACACAGAACATGACGTTGTGTGACCAGGTGTGGAAAGGAGAAATCCGGAGTGTGGCCTTGTATTTGCCGAGGCTGGAAATAATGACCCTGTTCTTTGCCACAATAATAGCTGCATTTATATACTTCTCTTGGATTAGGTTTGTGGACATTAACATTATGCTGTACCTTGCCCCAATGTGTCGTAGGCTGGCTCTCCTTTTTAGACAAGCACCAGTACCATATAGTGATGGTAGTGGTAGTAGTGGTGGTACTATTAGTGGTGGTGGTGGAAGTAGTAGTGGTGGTAGTGGATATGGTGGTGGTAGTGGATATGGTGGTAGTAGTGGATATGATGGTGGTAGTAGTGGTAGTAGTGTAGGTGGTAGTAGTGTAGGTGGTGGTAGTGTTGGTAGTAGTAGTAGTAGTGGAAGTGGTGGTAATGGTCATAGTAGTAGTGGTGGTGGTAGTAGTGGTGGTGGTGATGGTAGTAGTGGTGGTGGTGGCAGTAGTGGAGATGGTAGTGGTTGATGTAGTGGTTGATGTAGTGTTGGTGATGGTAGTAGTAATAGTGGTGGTGGTGGTAGTGTGGGTAGTAGTAGTGATAGTAGTGGTAGTGATTCCCTCAATGGTACCAATAAAGTATCAGTTGTTTGATGACATAGTTTACAAGAATCTCTAGAGTCCTTCACCAACAAGAGAATCAAACCTTTAATTAACTCTCTCAATGAATAAAAGAATTACCACCAGTTTCCATATTTACTTATAACAATGGAACGATACAATACTAATCATTAAGAGACCCTGTGATGTATTCAGAAAATTGGAGGTCAATGAGTCCTTCATATATTGCCACGAAACATCACTTATATGGAAAGAGTTTGTTTCATGGCATGGTCAGGAGGAATCAGAAGTCTCCAATTTTATATGATTACAGGGTCCTAATTAACAGAGGTATACAATGTCAGAATGTTCTTGTTTTGCCTTCAAGTAATTAATCAATTCACAGTAAACAATTATCATACTTTGTCTCTTTGACCATAATACTAGTAGTGTTTAAAAAGTCACACTTAGTTGTCCTATAAATGTTGTGTTGCAAAAAGTCATCTACACGGCTAAGATTCTTTCGTTTGCATGTTAACAAACCATTATGAACCACTGTGGAATCGACCCTCTGTACAACTCCGGACAAAACTCTCTCGACTTGGTTGGCAGCATTTGGCAACTCTGAATCTTGAGAGAAGCACAAACTACTGTACACTGGCTCTAAGTATACTATCATACATACATACACAGGTCCTCCCACTGATAGCACACATACACACACACTGAATATTAAAATTTAGTGAAAAGTCTCCCCTAACTCCAACCCCCATCACCCTATCAGATGCCAAATGCTGCCATACGAGTCGAGAGAGTTTTGTCCGGAGCTGTACAGTCGTGGTCAGTAATAATCATCCTCTTATACGTAACTTTATAACAATTTGCTGTTTAATGTTTTCATGTTCACATGTAATGTTATTGTTTTAAGTAGCGTGTAGCTGCTTGTATTAAATTAAACGATGGTACTTAAAGTGAGTGTGTGTGTGTAATAATTGTTTTAAGTAGCGTGTAGCCGCTTGTAATAAATTAAATGATGGTACTTAACAACCTATTTAATGGAAAGTTGATCAGCTAAGGAACAGAGGGAAGCTGTTAAAATCTGACGTGAGTTACTCTTATATGGATGATTTATTGACCACAACTGTAGGTTACAATGTAACCGAATATGTATCATTCATTGTTTATATCTGATGCTTACTGATGTTGTATATGCTGGTGTTTTTATTCTGTTTTTTTTTTTTTTTTTTTTTTTTTGTGTGTGTGAGTTGGATAGAGAGAGAGAGAGAGAGAGAGAGAGAGAGAGAGAGAGAGAGAGAGAGAGAGAGAGAGAGAGAGAGAGAGAGAGAGAGAGAGAGAGAGAGAGAGAGAGAGAGAGAGAGAGAAAGAGTTGGTGTTTTTTTTATTCTTTTGTATGAGAGAAATGGAGAAAGAGAAAGTGTGTGTGTTCTATAATATCTAGAATAAAAAGAATGAGTGATTCTGACACTCTGTGGTTGGACTGACACACACACAGACCTTTACTGTTTTCTGTACTGGTATTTACTTTAAATATAACCTGCATTTCAATGAGATAGTAGCCTATACTTTTGGTACAGCCACAATCAAATAACCAACGACACTTTCCTTCCATCGTGCAATTAAATCAGTATCATATCAGAATATAATCAAACAACTCCTTATGTCAACTCAACCCCCTCAAATTATTATTATGAGGTGGTGCAAAATTATACACGTGTTGTTCTTTATTACCAAGATATTTACTACGATGGAAGGAAAGTGTTGGAGGGTATTTGATTGTGGCTGTACACCCGAGATCGTAAATTCGTGACCATGTACTTTGATGTTTATGCCATTTAAGCTGATAAAGTTTATTTGGTGAGGAATCAGAGTAGGTGAAACATAGTAGAGATACATGATACAATCTTTCACCTACAATGACACCTTCCCCACACAGTGTTACCAGCTCAGATGACATAAACATTTTGGTCGCGAAATTACGAGCTCAGGTGTACATTGAAATGCCTTGATTCACCTAAAGTATGCCAGGAAATAATACCAGATGAGTCAAAATAATTGTGGCCTGATGTTGCTGGCAATAGTTTGTTGGAATTATATGCTATAAATGTAACCTGTGATTAATAAAAACAAAAATGTTGCATTTGTTGCATATCAGTGTTGTATTATTATATCCTTTGTTTATTTAGAACTGTGTGATCGTGTATGAAAATTGGAGGCTTCTGATTCCTCCTGTCTATGCCAAGAAACAAATAAGCTAAATAAGCTCCTTCTATATAGATGTGTGTGTAAATTGGAGGCTTTTGATTCCTCCTGTCTATGCTAAAAAACATATGTTCCTTCCATATGGATGTGTGTGTTTCATAGCAATATTTGGAGGACTCATTTATTTCCAAATTGTTTACTATATCACAGGATCCCTTAAAGTCTTTTTATCTGTGATGGACAATAAGGGTGAAGTGATACATACATACAGCTGGTCAAACTCCCGTGAGGCCCACCCAGCGTTGTCAACGTTGGCCGAGATAACCCCGAATCACTAGTTGTGAGCTCTGCTCGTTCAAACCATTCACTGGTGGGAGGGAGAAGTAAGGAGGGGTTTGAGGAGGGTAAGAGGGGGGGGGGGAGGGGGTGGCTATACAAGAGATGAGAAATTATTCTTCGGGAGGTGAAAAATGTGTGGATGCCCAGTTATCAATTATTAATATACCGATATCTGTGTCAATTATTAACATAATTAAAGATCAGATTAACTTTTTAATATTATGATGCATCACAAAACCGAGGAAACATTATTGTATACTTTTTTTCGTATAATATTCACTGCCTATTATCAAGCACTAAATTCTGAAAAATTCTTACATAATAACTGAATAAATATCATGAACGAGAATGTTCTTTATTGAATGAAGCCAATGTGAATACCTTCATATTACATGTGTTAAGTGTTGATACCACTAACACACTTCAATATCCCCCATATCTACCTAACAGTTTATAATCAAGGCTCTCATTATCCCTCACGTGATAGCAGCCTTGTAATATTCTGAATATGTTTAATAATAGCCTGTTGTATTGAATTATTCGGAATTGACTATGAAACCATTGTTTTGTCATTTGTCTCTTGGTAGCAAAAACTATTTGCTTTGTATCTCTCTTTTCTGTGGGCATGTAATATACTTATATACTGTATATAAGCCAGTACACACACATAACATAATATTTTTGGTGACAGAGGTTCTATTGGTTTTATCTGTCATGAGTTGGGAGAGAACTATATATATTCATAAATATTTAATCATTGTAATAGTTCCATCAAGTAATACATGGGATGCTCAGTTGAGGTTTCATCAAACATGTTAATAAAGAACCTGGCAACCATTTTCAACATTTCTTAAAATTAAACTTTATTGAAGGCGTGTTAAGGTCTGAAATCCTGTATTTCCCATCATATAATACCTTCCTATTACTCATACGGTTGTATTTATTACCATATTGGTCTTTACTGTCTTCTGCTACAAGGTTGATATTAGTGTGACTTTCCATAATTATACACTCTACCACTACTCCAACCGTTGTATTTGATGCCGTGTTGGTCTTTACTGTCTTCTGCTACAAGGTTGATATTAGTGTGACTTTCCATAATTATACACTCTACCACTACTCACACCGTTGTATTTGATGCCGTGTTGGTCTTTATTGTCTTCTGCAACAAGGTTGATATTAGTGTGAATCTCCATATACACGTTGCCTTGTGAACTGACTGACTGCACCACCTTACACATCTTCAAATCATCAGGACTGCCAACATGTTGGAGAGAGAATATTTCCACACTCAGTCTTCAGTACCCTTCCTTACCAGTTTAGTGGTTTTCAACCAACTCATAATCCTCTTCGAGTATCAAAACTAATGTGGGCTAATAAGACTAGAGTCAACGTCAGTCTCTAATTAAAATAATACAGTTGACAAGCCTGTGGGTGTCAGACACAATCTCCCTGGCCTCTGCTCACTAGTATTTTCTGCCAAAATAAACATTTTTTGCTACCTAGAAACAGATGAAATACCGAGGGATTCATAGTAAATTACCTAACAGCACGTGTTCACTATATTCAATACAACAGACTATTATTAAAAGTCTTCAGAATTACAAGGTTACTTTCACGTGATGGATAATGAAAGCCTTTATATTTGACAAGAATATTATAAACTGTTAGGTAGATACGGGGGAAATGGAAGTGTGTTATTGGTATCAACACTTAACCCATGTAATATAAAGGTAATATAAATATTTGCTTCATTCATCATGATTTTTTTTCAGTTATTGTGTAAGACATTTTTGAATGTTTTGTGCTTGATGATAACCATTGAATATTATATAAAAACATTATACAATAATTTTACCTCAGTTGTTTTTGTGTTACATCATAATATGAATAAGTTAGTCTTATCTTTAATTATGTTAATAATTGACACGAATATCGGTATGTTAATAATTGATAACTGGGCATCCACACATTTTTCACCTCCTGAAGAAGAAGAATTTTAGGACTTTATGCCTATCGACTCGTAATGGTCATTAAGTCAGTGAGTCTTATTACATCAACATATCTTCCCCCAGCCTTTTACAGCCAGGTACCTACTTACTGCTAGGTGAATAGGGACATACGGGCTTGGGAAAATTGTCCAACAATTCCACTGACCCGGGAATCGAACCCAGGATCTCTCGCTTGCCAGGCGAGTGTGCTAACCATTACACCATCAGCACCCTTGGTTGTACCTCCCTTTCATGTGTCCAACTGAATGTATATTTGATGACCTCTAGTTATGGAAGGGAGTTTCTTTATCCCCTTCCTAGGCTCCTGATACCCTTAAGACCCTACACGTTAGTGAAGTGATATAATATAACGACAGATAGAGGCTACACCTACGTACAATAAACTGGATTTATTTACTCAAGACAATAAAAATAAATATATCTCCAATTCTGCAAAATCTGCAACATATTAAAGAAAAGGGCTTTGTTGAGTGTGAGGTACAGTGAAATGTTGATGGGACAAGGGGACGGACTGAAAGAGTGAGATACGGGATGAGATGATAATACCAGCGGAAGAGGATGAGAGAAGGGAATGAGTAACTGGCTGATCCTGTGTGTATGTGTGAGTGAGTGAGGAAGGGAGGGGAAGGCTGGAGGGTGAGCTGGATTGATGGATGACTGGCTGAATGACTGATCCTCATCCCATAGACTAGATTAGACTAGACTAGTATTGACTGACTCACTGTTGGTGTTTTCCTTCATTAGTCAACACCTCGCCCTCACAAGATCAAGGACAGATCGAGCCAAGGTCCTGCTGGGATCGAGCCTTAAGAGCCAACCGAACATTCTTTGAATATACTGATTAAGGCTCAGCCACTTAAACCATCTAAATACCATCTAAGCTCCATTAAACATAGAGTTAACCCACAAAAAATCAATGAACCTAAGTAACGCACATAAAATTTACCTTAACCCCTAAAGACCGGTTGACGTGATAGAGCGTCTTACGTAAGGAACCGGGCAACAGCACCTACCGTCACAGCGATTTAGCGCTATTTCGCACCCTGTAGGGCTAGTTTTTCTTGTCGTTGGGCGAGAAAATACACTCACAATATCGATCCGCTACCCACTCAGTCGATTCTGGGACCCCATGATGGTTGGGCAATTTTTAAGTAATTGCCCTTGTCCTAATTTGTGCTCTAATGATCGTAAGACAATACCGTAGTGAATATATGTACGTGAGTGACACCATGATATTCCTACAAGGTTACAAATTATTATTTAGTGTATAGATCATGACACACGATACATAATGGGGTAGTAATAAGAAAATAACACCACAAAACACACTCATACAGGCACAATTGATAGTAAATATACGTGTTTCCTACGGTACAAGTCGGTTTGTTTATCCTTTTCTAAGTGACAGTTACACGATGATATATTCCTACAAATGTTCATACTATTTTTAGTGTTGAAATCATGACATACGATACATAATAGTTGTAATACGAGTGAGTTGACAATGGAGTTATGCGGGAAACTGTACACTAAGCCGCGGTCGACTCTATCCCGCGCGTTCATACAGACATATTGCAGATTCGCGCGCAGACATGGTCTACTTAAACTCGCCCTATCTCCACAACTATTCATCGTACAGCCCTCCCGATGGTACCATTGGAAAGAGGAAGAGTTGAAGGTAAGGATGGAATAATTCTGAAGTCAGTACACTATATAGGTTAAGAGTGTGAGCGTTGTGAATATAGGGCAAATCGAGGAATTTTGACGCTAGCGGCAGGGTAGAAATGTGGAGGCAGGGACACCCCCCTCCCGTTCTGCAGGGGTTAAAGTAAATATTCAGTACAGTATAAAAAGTGTATATCCCCATTAATGCTAACCCTGGAAAGACTTATGTCTGCACTTTCCACCTGAACAACCACCAAGAACAGAGAAAAATGAAAATCAAATGGGATCAAAAGATCCTAGAAAATTGCAAGTATCCAGTGTATTTGGGTGTAACACTCGATCGAACGCTCTACTTCAAGAAGCATACTAACAAGCTGAAAGAAAAGCTATCCAGCCGCAATAACCTACTTAGGAAGCTTGCAAACCTAAAACAGACAGCATTAACATTGTGCAATTTAACTGCCGAATATTGCATCCCTGTATGGGCTAGGTCATGCCATGCATCTAAGGTCGATCCCAAATTAAATAAGGCTTGCCGAACCATCACTGATACCCTTAAACCTACACCACTACCAGTGCTGTACAAACTAGCAAGCATTGCACCACCCTCCATCAAACGTAATACTCTCACAAAATGCGAGAGAGACAAGCAGCTAAGCGATAACCGACACCCACTATACGGTTACCAAGAGATGAGAAGACGACTTAAGTCACGCAACAGCTATGTGACAACAAATAGCTTATAAGGAAACCGCAAGCCACTATAAGACTGATTGGAGATGTGGAAAAACACTAACCAGCTCCTGCCCAATGACTACATCCCAGAACCAAGTGACAGCCTCCCCATGGGTCATCTTTCTATAGGAAGGACTGGGTGGCCTTAAATAGAGCTAGAACCAAGGTGGGGAGAACAGGAGACAACCTTGCTGATGGGAGACTAGCAGATAACGCTGCTTGTCTATGTGAAAAACAGACCCAGACCATGGACCATATTCTTCAAGAGTGTACACTAGGACCATCCTGCTCCAACGAAGACTTATTAGAAGCAAATGATGCAGCCCTGCAGTGGACTCTGTGGTGGCGTGATAAGATATGATTATTCTTTGTATGCAACATCAATGGCTTGTATTATATGTTTGTTTGTTTGTTTTCTTGCAGGATTATATAAATGATTGTATGTGGATGTATATAATTTTATTAATATTCAAAGGTGGAGCTTATAACTGCCAGCAAGTAATTAAATAATTCTGGAAAAGATTCGGAACGAATGTGAACATTGGATACAAGAAATGTCCTTTCCTTTTTTTACTCTAACTAACAATATTTTAAATGTGAGTTTAATAATAGTGACTATAATAATTATATTCCATTAGATTTACACATCATTTTGGGGTAGATGGTCCATTGTTGACACTTGGCAGAGGTTTGGGGTTACAGAACACTCTGGTTTCTATAGTTAGTTAGCAAATTTTAAAACAACTTAAACAAGATTACTGTTGAGTAAGTTATTAATGAATAGTAACTAGTAATTGTAATTATTAGTAATTATTATCAATGATAAAACTAATGTCCACTTTGATATTAGATGAAACAAAACATTTTAGTAAATCTAAGTATGCATTCATTGTTTCTATAATAGTAGATAATTATAATATTTAATGCTTAGAAATAGAGTTGAGTAATCTTGCCCTTTCATATACATGGCATAATTTTTATTCAAGAAACAGATGTTAGTTGGTTCACAAACTCCTGAAAACGTTCAATGTCTACAAGTCCCTTCATTTCAATTACGAGAGAGAAGGGTATTTTTTTAACTATAGTTTCCATCCGTAAATCACATGATAACATCCTGGCTACTGTGGGCCCCCGACAACTGCTGGTGTGTCCCTGCCAAGTGATGGTGTGTCCCTGCCAAGTGATGGTGTGTCCCCGCCAAGTGATGGTGTGTCCCTGCCAAGTGATGGTGTGTCCCTGCCAAGTGATGGTGTGTCCCTGCCAAGTGATGGTGTGTCCCTGCCAAGTGATGGTGTGTCCCTGCCAAGTGATGGTGTGTCCCCGCCAAGTGATGGTGTGTCCCTGCCACGTGATGGTGTGTCCCTGCCAAGTGATGGTGTGTCCCGACAACTGCTGGTGTGTCCCCGACAACTGCTGGTGTGTCCCTGCCAAGTGATGGTGTGTCCCTGCCAAGTGATGGTGTGTCCCCGCCAACTGCTGGTGTGTCCCTGCCAAGTGATGGTGTGTCCCCACCAAGTGATGGTGTGTCCCCGCCAACTGCTGGTGTGTCCCTGCCAAGTGATGGTGTGCCCCCGCCAAGTGATGGTGTGTCCCTGCCAAGTGATGGTGTGTCCCTGCCAACTGATGGTGTGTCCCTGCCAAGTGATGGTGTGTCCCTGCCAAGTGATGGTGTGTTCCCGACAACTGCTGGTGTGTCCCTGCCAAGTGATGGTGTGTCCCTGCCAAGTGATGGTGTGTCCCCGCCAAGTGATGGTGTGTCCCTGCCAAGTGATGGTGTGTCCCCGCCATGGGATGGTGTGTCCCCACCAAGTGATGATGTGTCCCCGCCAAGTGATGGTGTGTCCCCACCAAGTGATGGTGTGTCCCCGCCATGGGATGGTGTGTCCCCGCCAAGTGATGGTGTGTCCCCGCCAAGTGATGGTGTGTCCCCACCAAGTGATGGTGTGTCCCCACCAAGTGATGGTGTGTCCCCGCCAAGTGATGGTGTGTCCCCGCCATGGGATGGTGTGTCCCCACCAAGTGATGGTGTGTCCCCGCCAAGTGATGGTGTGTCCCCACCAAGTGATGGTGTGTCCCCGCCAAGTGATGGTGTGTCCCCACCAAGTGATGGTGTGTCCCCACCAAGTGATGGTGTGTCCCCGCCAAGTGATGGTGTGTCCCCGCCATGGGATGGTGTGTCCCCGCCAAGTGATGGTGTGTCCCTGCCAAGTGATGGTGTGTCCCCGCCAACTGCTGGTGTGTCCCCACCAAGTGATGGTGTGTCCCCGCCAAGTTATGGTCCGCCAGATGGTGGTCTGGGTGCAAATCGTGATGGTGATGGTGAGGGTGCATGTCCTGCTGGTGGAGGTGCAAGTCTTGTTGATGCAGGTGGAGGTGCAAGTCTTGTTGATGCAGGTGGAGGTGCAAGTCTTGTTGATGCAGGTGGAGGTGCAAGTCTTGTTGATGCAGGTGGAGGTGCAAGTCTTGTTGATGCAGGTGGAGGTGCAAGTCTTGTTGATGCAGGTGGAGGTGCAAGTCTTGTTGATGCAGGTGGAGGTGCAAGTCTTGTTGATGCAGGTGGAGGTGCAAGTCTTGTTGATGCAGGTGGAGGTGCAAGTCTTGTTGATGCAGGTGGAGGTGCAAGTCTTGTTGATGCAGGTGGAGGTGCAAGTCTTGTTGATGCAGGTGGAGGTGCAAGTCTTGTTGATGCAGGTGGAGGTGCAAGTCTTGTTGATGCAGGTGGAGGTGCAAGTCTTGTTGATGCAGGTGGAGGTGCAAGTCTTGTTGATGCAGGTGGAGGTGCAAGTCTTGTTGATGCAGGTGGAGGTGCAAGTCTTGTTGATGCAGGTGGAGGTGCAAGTCTTGTTGATGCAGGTGGAGGTGCAAGTCTTGTTGATGCAGGTGGAGGTGCAAGTCTTGTTGATGCAGGTGGAGGTGCAAGTCTTGTTGATGCAGGTGGAGGTGCAAGTCTTGTTGATGCAGGTGGAGGTGCAAGTCTTGTTGATGCAGGTGGAGGTGCAAGTCCAGAACAATTTAGTTGAGCAGCCTCCACAGCGGCCGTGACTGTAAAGTAATAGTATATTGATCATTAAAACCTGGTGATGCAAAGGACTGTTTAGAATTTAAACAGTCTTTAGATCATATATAAATATGTCAAAAACTCTGATTAATGAATTATGTGAAGAAGGATAATCTGAACCAATGTCCATATAATACTATTTAAGTATTATACTATAATATATTATATACCTGGTGGGTACCTTAAGACAGCCTTGTAGGCCCACGTCACATATACAGTATATAATACCCTATGTTACTCCTCAAGTCGGGTATTACATATTTATACCCTATAGTCCCTCATCTGTTACTACAAACATACATATAAACCCTATAGTCACTCATCTGTTACTAACAAACATACATATAAACCCTATAGTCACTCATCTGTTACTAATAAACATACATATAAACCCTATAGTCCCTCATCTGTTACTAACAAACATACATATAAATCCTATAGTCACTCATCTGTTACTAACAAACATACATATAAACCCTATAGTCACTCATCTGTTACTAACAAACATACATATAAACCCTATAGTCACTCATCTGTTACTAACAAACAAACATATAAACCCTATAGTCCCTCATCTGTTACTAACAAAAATACATATAAATCCTATAGTCACTCATCTGTTACTAACAAACATACATATAAACCCTATAGTCCCTCATCTGTTACTAACAAACATATATATAAATCCTATAGTCCCTCATCTGTTACTAACAAACATACATATAAACCCTATAGCCACTCATCTGTTACTAACAAACAAACATATAAACCCTATAGTCCCTCATCTGTTACTAACAAACATACATATAAATCCTATAGTCACTCATCTGTTACTAACAAACATACATATAAACCCTATAGTCCCTCATCTGTTACTAACAAACATATATATAAATCCTATAGTCCCTCATCTGTTACTAATAAACATATATATAAACCCTATAGTCCCTCATCTGTTACTAACAAACATACATATAAACCCTATAGTCCAGTGTTTCCCAACCTTTTCCGACCATAGCACCCCCTGTTGTCATGTTTAAGCAGTCCAGCACCCCTAACTAATATCTTGTTATAGGACGTGGTATTTTACTGCCATGTGTGCATCTCTTCCCAGCACCCCCTATAATTGATTTCAGCACCCCCAGGGGGTGCTAGCACCCCAGGTTGGGAAACGCTGCTATAGTCCCTCATCTGTTACTAACAAACATACATATAAACCCTATAGTCCCTCATCTGTTACTAACAAACATACATATAAACCCTATAGTCCCTCATCTGTTACTAACAAACATACATATAAATCCTATAGTCACTCATCTGTTACTAACAAACATACATATAAACCCTATAGTCACTCATCTGTTACTAACAAACATACATATAAATCCTATAGTCACTCATCTGTTACTAACAAACATACATATAAACCCTATAGTCCTTCATCTGTTACTAACAAACATACATATAAACCCTATAGTCCCTCATCTGTTACTAACAAACATACATATAAACCCTATAGTCCCTCATCTGTTACTAACAAACATACATATAAACCCTATAGTCCCTCATCTGTTACTAACAAACATACATATAAACCCTATAGTCCCTCATCTGTTACTAACAAACATATATATAAACCCTATAGTCCTTCATTTGTTACTAACAAACATACATAGTCGGATGCTACATATTTCCACACTATTGTCCCTCATCTGGTGTTGACTTTGTTGTTTTAGCTAACAAACATACATAGAAAGATACTGTAGGTATATTTTAGTAGTGTTTGGAATGACTTTGTATCTGATGTGAGAGAATAGCAGGAAATGAATCCTTACTTCTATGTGGCAGGAGGAAGGAAAGTTAGAAGAGGAAATTCACAACCCCCATTATCAAGTACTACTAAACACTGGAGATAACTCCTTACTGCCACAACTATATAATTATATATTTAGTGGCAGTACTTTTTATAATACTCCCCATCACTGCTTTGTATGACTAATTACAAATTAATGTATGTGTGAGTTCGGCCTTATTATTATTTTGTATTCCATTTGATAAGTAATTAAATGTTATATATGACTGCTTCTTGAATACTAGTAACATGTCTTCAGTCATAAAGTAAGGAAAAACACAGAAAGTCAGAATGACTCCACGGAAACAAATAAAGGTACAGATGTAAGGAAATAGAACAAAAACAATATAATGAAGTTTTAGTGACACAGTAAACATACATTCAATGCAGCAGTGACAGGATTCGGGAGTTGAGCAGAAACATGGGTACGATTTGTATCCCATCTGACATGGCACATCCTTCCTCACGCAGGTACCGTTGTACTGTTGGCATATTGGCAATGGTCTGCAACTGTGGATGCAATGGCACTGGTCCGGATCGCTGCATGGTAACGAGCTTGTATAGGTACGATTACTTAAATCAACTTCATATTTAACATCATGGACACACCTCCCAGGGTCCTTCCCTCCAAAGGAACACGCAGATGCATTTGCACAAGGACGGCAACATCTGAAATACAACAACATACAAGTAACATAAACTCCTTACTGAAGGTAGAGAAGGTTGTTTCTCCAATAATAATTATATAAAATATCAACATGTATTAAAGATGATGCCTAAGATCTCGATAACATTGTTAGTTTAATCAAGTTGATGAAATATTCACTGTAACAGTGACAAAGTATTTTAATGGAGTAAGAATAGCAAGACTCTGTGTTTACAGTACACACGCCTCATATTCTTAACATAGTCTTAACAATTCACTTGAGTTTAAAGGTAAATAGGAATGTCATGATGCCAAGAACAGAAAAGTAATAATTTGTGTGTGATGGTTACAGAATTGATTTTGGAGACATTAATTACATAATTATATGAAATAGGTGAGAGTGGTTGAAGAAAAGGGTTAAGGTGACAATATACTTTTGATACATTACAGCATCTTGATTCTTCTAAAGTCTACAGTATGCCTGGAAAGAGGACCTCATTAACAAAAATAATGGCCATCTGTTGTTGGAAATAATTTAGATAAATTAGTTGTTCCAGAATTACCAACATTACCACATTACGAACAGATTACGTGTGATTGGTGTGGTAGGGATAAACATTCATATTGTGTACCAGGAACAGTGGTAAAATTAGAGTGTACAGTCACGAGCACTAATAAATATACAGTTTAGGTTGAAGCTTTGATCAGTCCAATTCACCAACTAAGTAATTCCAATGGAGATCATATGGTGCATCTATTTACTGTCTCTAGGTATTCGAAGCACACACACCTGGATACTTCTTAGTGCTCATGACTGTACACTTTATCACACATTGAAGAGAAGACCCAGGAAGTTTGTAGAGAAACATACCCACTCTCTCCCCAGTCGTTTACAGCAAGTCCAAAAAATTAAAGGAAACCCCATATCTAAAATACAAGTTTAGTTAACAAGTGTTACTAGACGTTTTCATCAAATTCTCTCTCGTATATAGTTTGGTTTATATTGTCATTACATAGTAAACATTAAAGGAATAATACACTTTTGATATAATGGACTAACTTGATACCTCCAAAATATATGTCAGGAAACAGGAAAACATTAAGAGAAATAATGATGTTCTGTTGTTTGGAATAGTGTAGATGAATGAGTTACAGCAGAATTACCAATACTCTATTACCCCCTTAAGATCAATAGATTAGAGTAGACCCATGAGTAGACCTGAGTATTCTGTTGTTTGGAATAGTGAAGAGGAATGAGTTACTGTACATTTACCAATACTTAAGATCAGAGTAGACCCATGAGTAGACCAATAGATTCTAGTATTCTATTGGTCTTGGTAAACATGTTGGTCACTCGCGGCTGTCCAAGATCACGTTAATCTCCTCCGACTCTACATAAAAATGTATACGAATATATAATTGCATATAACTTACTAGCAGCGAAATCCAACGTTGTCCGGGTGAACATGTGGTTTTGTCGATAAACTTCATTTAATTATTTTTATGCGAACTTATTAGGAGGGTGGGAGGAGTCCATTATCCGGTGTGGTTGCTGGTCCCCAAGAGAAACCATGCCAGCTTTACAACCACAAAAATTATCCATTACGCATCTACAGCAGAAGGTGGTATTGTAACAGGCACGATTAAATAGCAAGGCCCGAGTGGCGAATTGAGCTGCAGGAGTACTGGGATCGATCCCACACCCATTGGTCATTTTAAAACTTTTTGTTTTCACTGTCATTAAATTTAGTATTAAATTTAGGTGTTCAGCATTTTGTGGTTTGAATTCATTCCAAAACTGGGCATGCAAGCCAGGCCTGCCTGCCTACTTTATGCTTGAGACCATATAGTCTATGTTGAGAAAGCCACAAATCTTTGGTTGTTTTAAGCTAATAATTCAAGAAACACATATCCACCAAAAATAAAATTAGATCGAGGACATTCCCGTGACTACACCAGTTAGAATACTGTATCATTTGTCAACAATTTTTTTTTTAATTATACTCTCACCGGGGATTCGAACCTGGGATATTTCGGTTAAGGCCAAATAACACCCTTCGGCTTGGGCTGCAAGGGTTCGAACCCTCCCATTAGTCATTTATTTATTTTTTTCTAGGCCTAGGACGTTTCACAGGCTTCATCAATCAGAATGACGTATACCTTTTTACGCTAGGTCTAAAGATGCGGCCGTGCATAGCGACTAAACAGACAGACAGACAGACGGAGTGTTGTATATAATAGATATTTCTATACCTGATTTACTACCACAAGGAGAGGGGACACACACATACACACAAACACACACACAAACACATGATAGCCTTATGATGGGATGAAATCATATGCATAATCATTAGAACGAAATACTGAAAATAAGCACACACACACACACACACACTGAATTATACTGATGTGCATGCATGAGTAGGAGAGAGAGAGAGAGAGAGAGAGAGAGAGAGAGAGAGAGAGAGAGAGAGAGAGAGAGAGAGAGAGAGAGAGAGAATTATACTGACGTGCATGCATGAGAGAGAGAGAGAGAGAGAGAGAGAGAGAGAGAGAGAGAGAGAGAGAGAGAGAGAGAGAGAATTATACTGACGTGTCTGCATTAGCTGGACAAGGATTGGACACGTCAGGATACTCGGATGGTTTACAATCTGTCTTACACGTGCCGTTCACTTTATCACAGTCTGATCCACACTTACAGTCTAAAAGGAAAAGGAAAATATTAGTGACTCAATGATTAACGTTTGTCCATATGATAAGGTTCCGTAGTGATGTGGGTAATACTAGAAAGGATTGGGCGCTCCTTCGGCCACAGTCATTCCATTTTAGTTCTTCAACAGTCCATTTCATTCTATTTCCTTCCTGTTTGTTAACACACCTTTCTATCACCTTCTCCTGGCGCTATATGACCTCACTGTTACCGCGCCTAATATCAATAATATTGATCAATCAATCAACTTTAATACAAGTCACCACTTGGTCAGAGTTAGATTCCTAGAAATCTGTTTGAATCCTGTGATCTGTAAGGGTTCATTGTTTCATATGTTGTAATTACTTCTCTTGTCTATCAGACCCCCTAACGGGAACCACCTTGACGTGGTGGGGGGCTTGTGTGTCTCTGAGATCATGCTAGACTAGAGGGGGTTCCGGCCCCTGCTCTCTCCGATTTCAGGGAAAGAGGTCTTCCAATGCTAGGAAGGTTGCCAGTGAGAGACCAGACTAAATGGTTAACATTTTTCAGTTCTTCAAATCCCTCTTTTCTTTTTATTTACTTCCTGCTTGCTGTCAAACCTCTCTATCCCTTTTTTCTGGCACTATAAGACCTCGATGTTGCAGCGCCTAATATCCATCTATCAATCAATCTTGTCTACCGGACAGAGAACAAGGGGTGGTGTGTGTGTGGGGGGGGGGGTGATTTTCAAGTGTTCGATCGTTCGCCCACGGTAATGGATTTGGCTTTCATGTCTGTAATTAACATTTTAATTTTTGGAAAAATACATTTGGAAATATGTCAGGACTTCACACTGTAATTTTGAATAACCCTGTATAATATATAGCCACGTGCAAATGTTACTTGTCGGGTCATCTTAAATATTATATCATGAAGAGAAGAAACAAAATTTTAGCCTATTAGGTGTCCTGTACTGATGGTGGAAGAGAATATAGGTGGAATTAATGTATATAATGAAGTTAACAGACTTACCTATACAACATTTACACTGTGTGTAACCGCAGAGTTGAAATGCTCTTGATCCGTAGTAACACGGTCCAACCCAACTGCGAGGTTTGCATTCACCACCCAGTCTTTCACACTTTGTTCTAGGGAATATTGATAAGTAAATGATTTTTTATGATAATACAGCAAAAGATATATGAATAAATTAACCTGGATAACATAAGGAAGAATATTGGCAACTAGAAGACCTAACTAACAATGATAAATATGTGACAAGACTATATTTTGATTAAAGGAGGACTGCCTTACTTATGAACAGCATCTGTTCCCTGTCCAAAGACCAATGACTAGTGATGTTAGATGTTAAAATAATGGCTATACATACATCAAACTCTCCGATGTAACCCTAGAATCTATCTACCATTCAAGTAACTTCCTAGTATGGGACAACACGATTGACCAGGATAAAATAAGAATATTTGGGTTAACCTCATCTTCAGTGTTTTTGTTTTATCTATGTGGGATATGAGGCTCACGGTTCATGGAGTATACAATGAAAAATATTGTTTGGGGTTTACTCTCCCAGGCGTGAACCATAAACTTCGGTCCGAGACATATATCTGAAGCATTTACTAGTGAGGGAGAGATGGTAACGGGGGTTGGCAGCCTTGTATGATGAGCGATGTATCTGTCCTGTCTATCTTTAAAGCCATTCATTGTTTTTCCATTTGATACCTACCTTGGAAGCTTGTTCCATTCATTCACCATCCTATTTCCAAACCAATATCTTCCTATATAACTATGGGTGATTCATACTGATGCCAACTGAACCATCAAGTCGATTACTTACCCAAGGGTACAACATCCACCTGACTGACGTGTGCCACGTTCCTCCATCACAGATTCACCATCCACTTGTTTTATATCTGCCTCCTACAATACTACATCGCCGTTCCGGTACCTTGTTTTCACATTCATTGATTCCTTTGGTTCAAGAAGGTCCTGGTTTATGAAATAATGGTCTTCATTTATGTTTATTTATTTCTAATGGATTATAATTCACTGTTTGGTACAGTAATATATATATATATATATATATATATATATATATATATATATATATATATATATATATATATATATATATATATATATATATATATATATATATATATATATATATATATATATATATGAAGAATTATTATCAGTAGTTATTCTTAATGATGAATTGAATTAAAGTGATATTTTGTTTGTAATTCTAAATTGAGGTTTATATATCAGTCACCTTCAAAACATAATATGAGATGTGTGTGCTCACGTATATAGGATCCCGTAAAGAAGCTCCCTTTTGTAACTGTACCTTTCTTGTTATATTTTAATTATTATCTTAATTATATTATCTGTTATATTTTAATGAAAATCAAGACAAATTACACCAGACAATCTCACAATTACCTAAATATTTGCAACTTAAACATACTGAAATTTATTCGAAGGAAGGGAAAATTAATTTGGTTATAACCTACAGTGTTATATAGGCCTGGATTCTGATTGATAAGACTGAAGAAATCTACTCGAAACATGTGTTTATAAAGTCATATTAAAGTCATGAATGTTGGTTTACGTGAAGAACACACACACACACACACACACACAGAGGCCTGGGAAACATACTGGGGGAAATACTGGAAGGTATATAACGGGACTGTGGGATGAGGCATGTGGATATAGAGAAAGCCATACTAAGGACTGTATGCAAGAATATTCGTCGTATTGACGATGGTGTAGTACCGGTACAATGGCCCTGTAGTTTGTCTATGATGTCGTTGTACCAATATCATTCATCTTCAACCCCATAAAATAATGTTCTTGCATATGACCCTTTAACTGACCATCTTCTTTCAATATTACAGGTAGGAAATCTCCATATGTTACGCTTGTTTAGGAAAGGAATTAATTGGAATGTGTCAGAAAGATGTTAGGTTTATGTGATACCATAGTACTATTTTGTGTTTGTGTGCGTTAGGAGTCTAGTAAGCAACATGAAGGTAGGTGGACATAGAAATAGGAGCCTATGAAAATTGTGCAACATGAAGGAGTTAGGAGTAACACTAATATAGTTAATATTGTTGAGCATACTGACCTCACAATTAGCGAGTGCCAACAACAGAGCAGTGAATAACAGTATCATCATTGTTGGCCGTGATGGTCCTTGCCTTGGTGCCTTCCCAGTATCTGCAATCTAAGGAGGTTCGTTATAACATTGGCAGCCACATAAAGTTCTTGAACTAATTAAATAAAACCTTCCACATTTACAGAAGCAAGTCACCATGAAATGTTCCTTGTTCAAATTATTAACTCACCCACGAGCGTTTCGTTTTCTTACTCTTGTTTTTCTGTAAGTTCACTGCAAGTTATTCGTAAAATGCAGAAGCTGCTGCAGCAACTCCCTCACTTGACATTATGAGAACAAGTGAAGTGTGGACAGGTAAACAAGTTTACCAACAACATTGTTTTTTAGTGTGGACAGGCCTTATAACCAAGCTATTATACATCCAAAGAAGTAGAAGGTGAAATTAGTCAGGAATAAAGTATTATATTCTCCACTCGTGCTTCTCTCACCACTCAACTACATTCTTAATTATATTAAAATTAGAGTTTTGTTTTGTGGTATAGATGGGAGAAATCAGTAGCCCTTCTATCTATGATAACAAAGAAGAAAAAATACACAATAATAATAGGGAGAGATGTCGGTGAGAGACTGCAAGGTTACATTTGGGCCTACAATAACATAAGGGCAGCAATCAACAACAAGTGACCCGGATGTGGCGTGAGTAGGTGAGAGCTAATGGGGACAGGTAAAGGGTTGAATGTGAGGTGACAGGATTGATGACCAGGAATAAGCATGGCTTAGACGCCAATGGGGCGAGTGGTAAAGAAAGGGTTATGGACGCTGATTAGGCTGGAACGGGCACGGATGCCAATAAGGAGGCGGTCTAGGGAAAAGGGCAATGGAAAGGGTTTATACCCACTCAGTGAGGTGGACTGTACATAAATATAGACATTAAATTGAATACAGATATGAAGTAAAAATAATAATGATGTGGTTCCCTTAGTATATGTTTCAGTTGTAGTCCCTCGAGTTACACTTAGAATTACTCTGGAGTATTAACGCTTCAGCAACGCAAAACATTCATTGCAAGAGGTAATCATCCCGGGAATATATTTATATACTAATTTTACTTATTTTAATTTTATACTTTTGTCTCTGAGCCTGGCAATGATTTCTTCTTAACATATATAGTACCAGATCCTGGTCATGACACATAAGGAAAAGAGTTTATGTAAAAACAGTTCAACATTTAGTGGTTGTAATTGTGGCATAATAATAGAGTCTACTGATAGGCTACATACTCACAAAAGGTGACGCTAACACTAAATATATTAGTGAGCATAAAGCGACAAGTCAGTGGCATCATACCTGAAGCAAATTTCAGTAAGATTAGATGTGAAGGGAAATCAGATTTCTCGGATGTCGTTCTGTGAAGTGAGTGAAGATTCGGTGCCACTTCTGGGGTTTATAAGGGATGTTTGCCTGCGTGCTTCCCAGTTGCCAAGAGGGATTTGAATATTTATTCATATAGTTTCTTTTTCTCTATTAGCGAGAGGGAATGATGGTAAACATGTTGAGAGGGAACACTACGAATACTTCTACAGAAGAATATACAGTGTCTGTACAGAAAATAGGGATGCAAAGTAGGGATAATGAATTGATTTACAACAAAAGTGGTAGGCAATATTACCAAGCTGGAAAGAACACGTGTCAGAAGGGGGCAGTGAGTGGGGACGGGGGTGTGCCAACTCATCCACACATGCTCATATTAGAGTGTTTGTTTGTTTATCTTCCGTATAAATAGGAGAGATGAATATAATTTAGGAGAGTTTTACTGTTAAATTAGCAAGAACTTATATATATATATATATACCTCTTATTGAATTCTTCGGTACTCTCAATGAGAAAAACTCTCCAACTTGAATACTTCTATAATATTATGTCCGTCTCTCTCAGTAAACAATTAAACATTTTATTCCATTTGTTTCATGTGGCCATACTACCTTAAGAACCCTGTGATCGTGTGTGAGAGTTAGTGGCTTCTGATTCCTCCTGTTTATGCCACGAAACATGTTCCTTCAATATAGGTGGTGTTTAGTGGCAATATTTGAAGGACTCACTAACCTACAATTTTCTTACTACATGACGGGGCCCCTTAAATTCTTCAACATCACATCGCTCACAGATTTCTTCATTAGTCATCCTATCCACCTGTGTAACTCCACAATCTCCTCTCTGAGAAACATCTGCTATCACACTTGACATTTGTTCCTTTAAGGCAGAGAAGCGTTAATGAAGACGACGTGTTCTGTCATTATTTAGTATCTTATTACCAAAATAATGCCCGTACTGGTGGCTGAAAATGTATGTGTAGTCCCACGGTTGAATCAGAGACAAACATCTTCCTGGCAGTATTATTACGAACTGTGTACTGGCTCGTCCCCTGGTTAGGTTAGATTACTGATTATTCTATAAGAAACATGTAAAGTGAGCTGGCAGTATTATTACAAACTGTATACTGGCTCGTCCTCTGGTTAGGTTAGGCTACTGGTTAGGCTATAAGAAACATGTAAAGTGAGCTGGCAGTATTATTACAAACTGTATACTGGCTCGTCCTCTGGTTAGGTTAGGCTACTTGTTAGGCTATAAGAAACATGTAACGTGAGCTGGGTAAGGCAATATGAGACTATTTTTAAAGGATAATCATATGGTAAGTTTTATGGCTACAGCCTAAGTGTCATTATAAGCTTTTTATGGAGCTAACCCCTACAAGAATAGTGACGAGCCAATATACAGATCAAAAGACGTTGTCTTGTTGAGACTGGCTTCAGTTTGTGTTTTGGTACATTTGGATACATGAATGGGTGGTACAGCCCAGGTGAAAGATACTTGTCCCATTTGAGTAACCAGTGTCAATTATCAGGTACTTGATTTTTATTACCATCCTCAATACTGACTTCTGCCCCTGATGTGTCCTATTTGGCAATAAGGAATTTGATATCGGAAGAAATGGACCATCTTTCACTTGGGCTGTACGACCCATTCATGTGTCCAACTGTACATTATTTGTCAAAGCTCATCAAATATTGCCAGATTTCAACCAATCTTGTATCATTTTTTCACCATGTGACTTGGTTAGTTAAATTAGCATAACAATCTTATATTTCTTTAGCTTTATGGTAATTTATGGTAATTTATGTAATTTAATGGTGTTAATCATTCCAAATTAACATTTATCCATCATCAATTATTCAACAATCTCAAAATACATCCCATACAAACAAGGCTTAGAGCTTGAAATTCGAGAGAGCAGAGTGGTAAAGAAAGTAACAAAATAAATAGTTTACATCATCGTTATAAAATTAGACAAACTTGATCTTCCAACCTTTATTTCACAAGAACGTGTAGTGTGCTCAGTGGTAGGTGGTCGGTGGTGTGTGGCGTGGTTTGCTCCAATGTATGTACAGCCACAATCAAATAACCACCGACACTTTCCTTCCATCCATCGTCCAAATAAATCAGTATCATATCAAAATTAAAGCATATAACACCTCATGTCAACTAAACCCCCTCAAATTTTATTATGAGGTGCTGCAAATTCTTACACGTGTTGTTCTTTATTACCAAGATATTTACTAAGATAGTAGTAAAGTGACGGTGGATATTTGATTGTTGCTGTACATACATTGGACAATATAAAAATTGACCCACTCAAATTCTCGAGAGTCGCCGCCAGGAATCAATAAAACACTCTCCAACCAGGTACAGTTGCCTTCACTCGTAGCGAACCCAGTCTCAGGTGTGTGTGGCGAAATGTGGCAGCACTGGGTTTGTTTACTCGTGGTCACTTCACAATAAGATTTCCCTAGCAAAGGGATACCTCCAGCATGGAGATAAATGTCTGATATATATATATATATATATATATATATATATATATATATATATATATATATATATATATATATATATATATATATATATATATATATATATATATATATATATATATATATATATATATATATATATATATATATATATATATATATATATATATATATTCTCATATATATATATTCTCATATAGTCTCATTCTCATGTCCAGCTAATTTAATCTATAATTACGTAACGTAATCTAACCAAACCAGGACCTAACCTACCTGAGCGCGTGCATGTACTAATTTTCTTTTAATTGATGAATATTAGGCGTCGCAACATCGTGGTCCCATAGCGGC
Source organism: Petrolisthes manimaculis (assembly GCA_034508575.1). Lineage (NCBI taxonomy): Eukaryota > Metazoa > Arthropoda > Malacostraca > Decapoda > Porcellanidae > Petrolisthes > Petrolisthes manimaculis. The sequence continues at coordinate 58,555 of JAWZYT010001472.1, read as the reverse complement.
AGAAAAAGGTGATAGAGAGGTGTGACAGCAAGCAGGAAGGGAATAAAAAGAAAAGAGGGACAATTGAAGAACTGAAAGCTAATGACTGGGGCCGAAGGGGCGCCAAAACCCTGTAAGTATGCGTGCATGTACTAGGTTGGAAAGTGTTTCTATGCCACCGGGAATCGAACCGCAAACCAACGCATTGATAAGGTAACATATTACCTCAACAACCAATGAAGTGCCCAGTATGTCAGCCTTTGTTTTTGTTGTTGTTGTTGATGCCTCTACTATTGTTGTTTTTACTGCTATTATTGTTATGACTACCACTTTTGTTATTGTTGCTGTTATATCACTTATATTATATCGTTGTTATAGTTGTTTTTGTTATTAGTTTTACATCTACCACTGTTGTTGTTATTACTGTTCTTGCCAGCATTACTGTCTTGTTATTGCTAGCATTACTGTTTTTGTAGGCATTACTGGTCAATACAGGTGGCAGGAGGACTACCATGTGTAACTCCCCTTTACTACCAACAAATGTCAGTCTGTATCGACATCAAAGTGTTCTTGTGACATGGGATTTAACTTCCAATGACGGATTAAAGATGTAGGGCCGTAGTTACTCTGAGATAAAAAAGCAGGATATTACACTGTTGTGACTTGATATTCAGCAATAATAATTTCATAACAAAACACGGTTGTGATAAATCCGTGAGACTAATAAATATATATATATATATATATATATATATATATATATATATATATATATATATATATATATATATATATATATATATATATATATATATATATATATATATATATATATATATATATATATATATATATATATATGTTTGTAGGTTCCATGACACAACACATTGGTGGAAATGGGTGGAGTAAGAAAATCCTGGGTACACATCGGGAGTCTTTATTTACGGGGCATGGAGTCCCATTTTTCAGTAGTCTTGTTCTGAGGAAGCTATAAGCAAAACGTCAATAAAGACTCCAGGAATGTACCCAGGAATTTCTTACTCCACACACTGCCATATATATATATATATATATATATATATATATATATATATATATATATATATATATATATATATATATATATATATATATATATATATATATATATATATATATATATATATATATACCAAGAAGGCAGGTCTATGCAACGTTTGTTACAAACACAAAAATGTTGTTTAGTTGCATGCTCTGTTGATCGATTCAGATATCAGTGGGATATTTATTATAATAGGCTCACACACACACAAACTTCTGTACACAGTCGCAATCAGAAAGTTTTGCTTTTGGTTATTGGATATTAAAGCTTATCGGTTTGGTTAGATGCCATTAAGGTAATGTAATTTTTTATACTCGTGGGGCACTAGCAAATACAAAAATGTTGATTAGTTGCATGCTCTGTTGATCGATTCAGATATCATTGGAATATTTATTTTAATGCTCACACACACACACTTGTGCACAATATTGCAGTGGCCCTGGCGGTAGTGGAGCCGGTTGTACATTTCCTGTTCTTATTTCATATTATCATATTCATTATTTTTAGCTCCGGCCTAAGCCTCTTGGGGCTCTAGGTTTTATCGTAATTATTGTTCTTGTTCTTGTTCTTGTTCTTCTGGTTCAACTGACTCACTCACTGACTCACTCACTCACTCACTCACTCACTCACTCACTCACTCTCTTCCTCCCATCCATTTTCTTTTACCAACATTGAATCATTTTTTCAACTGAGAGGGGGTTCAACCGAGGGGTTTACCCAGTTTTGGAATGAATTCAAACCACAAAATGCTGAACACCTAAATTTAATACTAAATTTAAGGAGAGTGAAAAAAAAAAGTATTAAAATGACCAATGGGTGTGGGATCGATCCCAGTACTCCTGCAGCTCAATTCGCCACTCGGGCCTTGCTATTTAATCGTGCCTGTTACAATACCACCTTCTGCTGTAGATGCGTAATGGATAATTTTTGTGGTTGTAAAGCTGGCATGGTTTCTCTTGGGGACCAGCAACCACACCGGATAATGGACTCCTCCCACCCTCCTAATAAGTTCGCATAAAAATAATTAAATGAAGTTTATCGACAAAACCACATGTTAACCCGGACAACGTTGGATTATGCAATTATATATTCGTATACATTTTTATGTAGAGTCGGAGGAGATTAACGTGATCTTGGACAGCCGCGAGTGACCAACATGTTTACCAAGACCAATAGAATACTAGAATCTATTGGTCTACTCATGGGTCTACTCTGATCTTAAGTATTGGTAAATGTACAGTAACTCATTCCTCTTCACTATTCCAAACAACAGAATACTCAGGTCTACTCATGGGTCTACTCTAATCTATTGATCTTAAGGGGGTAATAGAGTATTGGTAATTCTGCTGTAACTCATTCATCTACACTATTCCAAACAACAGAACATCATTATTTCTCTTAATGTTTTCCTGTTTCCTGACATATATTTTGGAGGTATGAAGTTAGTCCATTATATCAAAAGTGTATTATTCCTTTAATGTTTACTATGTAATGACAATATAAACCAAACTATATACGAGAGAGAATTTGATGAAAACGTCTAGTAACACTTGTTAACTAAACTTGTATTTTAGATATGGGGTTTCCTTTAATTTTTTGGACTTGCTGTAAACGACTGGGAAGAGAGTGGGTATGTTTCTCTACAAACTTCCTGGGTATTCTCTTCAATGTGTGATAAAGTGTACAGTCATGAGCACTAAGAAGTATCCAGGTGTGTGTGCTTCGAATACCTAGAGACAGTAAATAGATGCACCATATGATCTCCATTGGAATTACTTAGTTGGTGAATTGGACTGATCAAAGCTTCAACCTAAACTGTATATTTATTAGTGCTCGTGACTGTACACTCTAATTTTACCACTGTTCCTGGTACACAATATGAATGTTTATCCCTACCACACCAATCACACGTAATCTGTTCGTAATGTGGTAATGTTGGTAATTCTGGAACAACTAATTTATCTAAATTATTTCCAACAACAGATGGCCATTATTTTTGTTAATGAGGTCCTCTTTCCAGGCATACTGTAGACTTTAGAAGAATCAAGATGCTGTAATGTATCAAAAGTATATTGTCACCTTAACCCTTTTCTTCAACCACTCTCACCTATTTCATATAATTATGTAATTAATGTCTCCAAAATCAATTCTGTAACCATCACACACAAATTATTACTTTTCTGTTCTTGGCATCATGACATTCCTATTTACCTTTAAACTCAAGTGAATTGTTAAGACTATGTTAAGAATATGAGGCGTGTGTACTGTAAACACAGAGTCTTGCTATTCTTACTCCATTAAAATACTTTGTCACTGTTACAGTGAATATTTCATCAACTTGATTAAACTAACAATGTTATCGAGATCTTAGGCATCATCTTTAATACATGTTGATATTTTATATAATTATTATTGGAGAAACAACCTTCTCTACCTTCAGTAAGGAGTTTATGTTACTTGTATGTTGTTGTATTTCAGATGTTGCCGTCCTTGTGCAAATGCATCTGCGTGTTCCTTTGGAGGGAAGGACCCTGGGAGGTGTGTCCATGATGTTAAATATGAAGTTGATTTAAGTAATCGTACCTATACAAGCACGTTACCATGCAGCGATCCGGACCAGTGCCATTGCATCCACAGTTGCAGACCATTGCCAATATGCCAACAGTACAACGGTACCTGCGTGAGGAAGGATGTGCCATGTCAGATGGGATACAAATCGTACCCATGTTTCTGCTCAACTCCCGAATCCTGTCACTGCTGCATTGAATGTATGTTTACTGTGTCACTAAAACTTCATTATATTGTTTTTGTTCTATTTCCTTACATCTGTACCTTTATTTGTTTCCGTGGAGTCATTCTGACTTTCTGTGTTTTTCCTTACTTTATGACTGAAGACATGTTACTAGTATTCAAGAAGCAGTCATATATAACATTTAATTACTTATCAAATGGAATACAAAATAATAATAAGGCCGAACTCACACATACATTAATTTGTAATTAGTCATACAAAGCAGTGATGGGGAGTATTATAAAAAGTACTGCCACTAAATATATAATTATATAGTTGTGGCAGTAAGGAGTTATCTCCAGTGTTTAGTAGTACTTGATAATGGGGGTTGTGAATTTCCTCTTCTAACTTTCCTTCCTCCTGCCACATAGAAGTAAGGATTCATTTCCTGCTATTCTCTCACATCAGATACAAAGTCATTCCAAACACTACTAAAATATACCTACAGTATCTTTCTATGTATGTTTGTTAGCTAAAACAACAAAGTCAACACCAGATGAGGGACAATAGTGTGGAAATATGTAGCATCCGACTATGTATGTTTGTTAGTAACAAATGAAGGACTATAGGGTTTATATATATGTTTGTTAGTAACAGATGAGGGACTATAGGGTTTATATGTATGTTTGTTAGTAACAGATGAGGGACTATAGGGTTTATATGTATGTTTGTTAGTAACAGATGAGGGACTATAGGGTTTATATATATGTTTGTTAGTAACAGATGAGGGACTATAGGGTTTATATGTATGTTTGTTAGTAACAGATGAAGGACTATAGGGTTTATATGTATGTTTGTTAGTAACAGATGAGAGAATATAGGGTTTATATGTATGTTTGTTAGTAACAGATGAGGGACTATAGGGTTTATATATATGTTTGTTAGTAACAGATGAGTGACTATAGGGTTTATATATATGTTTATTAGTAACAGATGAGGGACTATAGGGTTTATATGTATGTTTGTTAGTAACAGATGAAGGACTATAGGGTTTATATGTATGTTTATTAGTAACAGATGAGGGACTATAGGGTTTATATATATGTTTGTTAGTAACAGATGAGGGACTATAGGGTTTATATGTATGTTTATTAGTAACAGATGAAGGACTATAGGGTTTATATGTATGTTTATTAGTAACAGATGAGTGACTATAGGGTTTATATGTATGTTTGTTAGTAACAGATGAGGGACTATAGGGTTTATATATATGTTTGTTAGTAACAGATGAGGGACTATAGGGTTTATATGTATGTTTGTTTGTTACTAACAGATGAGGAACTATAGGGTTTATATGTATGTTTGTTAGTAACAGATGAGGGACTATAGGGTTTATATGTATGTTTGTTAGTAACAGATGCGGGACTATAGGATTTATATGTATGTTTGTTAGTAACAGATGAGGGACTATAGGGTTTATATGTATGTTTGTTAGTAACAGATGAAGGACTATAGGGTTTATATGTATGTTTGTTAGTAACAGATGAGGGACTATAGGGTTTATATGTATGTTTGTTAGTAACAGATGAAGGACTATAGGGTTTATATGTATGTTTGTTAGTAACAGATGAGTGACTATAGGGTTTATATGTATGTTTGTTAGTAACAGATGAGGGACTATAGGGTTTATATATTTGTTTGTTAGTAACAGATGAGTGACTATAGGGTTTATATGTATGTTTGTTAGTAACAGATGAGTGACTATAGGGTTTATATGTATGTTTGTTAGTAACAGATGAGGGACTATAAATATGTAATACCCGACTTGAGGAGTAACATAGGGTATTATATACTGTATATGTGACGTGGGCCTACAAGGCTGTCTTAAGGTACCCACCAGGTATATAATATATTATAGTATAATACTTAAATAGTATTATATGGACATTGGTTCAGATTATCCTTCTTCACATAATTTATTAATCAGAGTTTTTGACATATTTATATATGATCTAAAGACTGTTTAAATTCTAAACAGTCCTTTGCATCACCAGGTTTTAATGATCAATATACTATTACTTTACAGTCACGGCCGCTGTGGAGGCTGCTCAACTAAATTGTTCTGGACTTGCACCTCCACCTGCATCAACAAGACTTGCACCTCCACCTGCATCAACAAGACTTGCACCTCCACCTGCATCAACAAGACTTGCACCTCCACCTGCATCAACAAGACTTGCACCTCCACCTGCATCAACAAGACTTGCACCTCCACCTGCATCAACAAGACTTGCACCTCCACCTGCATCAACAAGACTTGCACCTCCACCTGCATCAACAAGACTTGCACCTCCACCAGCAGGACATGCACCCTCACCATCACCATCACGATTTGCACCCAGACCACCATCTGGCGGACCATAACTTGGCGGGGACACACCATCACTTGGTGGGGACACACCAGCAGTTGGCGGGGACACACCATCACTTGGCAGGGACACACCATCACTTGGCGGGGACACACCATCACTTGGCGGGGACAAACCATCACTTGGCGGGGACACACCATCACTTGGCAGGGACACACCAGCAGTTGGCGGGGACACACCATCACTTGGTGGGGACACACCATCACTTGGCAGGGACACACCAGCAGTTGGCGGGGACACACCATCACTTGGTAGGGACACACCATCACTTGGCGGGGACACACCATCACTTGGCAGGGACACACCATCACTTGGCAGGGACACACCAGCAGTTGTCGGGGACACACCATCACTTGGCAGGGACACACCATCACTTGGCAGGGACACACCATCACTTGGCGGGGACACACCATCACTTGGCAGGGACACACCATCACTTGGCAGGGACACACCAGCAGTTGTCGGGGGCCCACAGTAGCCAGGATGTTATCATGTGATTTACGGATGGAAACTATAGTTAAAAAAATACCCTTCTCTCTCGTAATTGAAATGAAGGGACTTGTAGACATTGAACGTTTTCAGGAGTTTGTGAACCAACTAACATCTGTTTCTTGAATAAAAATTATGCCATGTATATGAAAGGACAAGATTACTCAACTCTATTTCTAAGCATTAAATATTATAATTATCTACTATTATAGAAACAATGAATGCATACTTAGATTTACTAAAATGTTTTGTTTCATCTAATATCAAAGTGGACATTAGTTTTATCATTGATAATAATTACTAATAATTACAATTACTAGTTACTATTCATTAATAACTTACTCAACAGTAATCTTGTTTAAGTTGTTTTAAAATTTGCTAACTAACTATAGAAACCAGAGTGTTCTGTAACCCCAAACCTCTGCCAAGTGTCAACAATGGACCATCTACCCCAAAATGATGTGTAAATCTAATGGAATATAATTATTATAGTCACTATTATTAAACTCACATTTAAAATATTGTTAGTTAGAGTAAAAAAAGGAAAGGACATTTCTTGTATCCAATGTTCACATTCGTTCCGAATCTTTTCCAGAATTATTTAATTACTTGCTGGCAGTTATAAGCTCCACCTTTGAATATTAATAAAATTATATACATCCACATACAATCATTTATATAATCCTGCAAGAAAACAAACAAACAAACATATAATACAAGCCATTGATGTTGCATACAAAGAATCATCATATCTTATCACGCCACCACAGAGTCCACTGCAGGGCTGCATCATTTGCTTCTAATAAGTCTTCGTTGGAGCAGGATGGTCCTAGTGTACACCCTTGAATAATATGGTCCATGGTCTGGGTCTGTTTTTCACATAGACAAGCAGCGTTATCTGCTAGTCTCCCATCAGCAAGGTTGTCTTCTGTTCTCCCCACCTTGGTTCTAGCTCTATTTAAGGCCACCCAGTCCTTCCTATAGAAAGATGACCCATGGGGAGGCTGTCACTTGGTTCTGGGATGTAGTCATTGGGCAGGAGCTGGTTAGTGTTTTTCCACAGCTCCAATCAGTCTTATTGTGGCTTGCGGTTTCCTTATAAGCTATTTGTTGTCACAAAGCTGTTGCGTGACTTAAGTCGTCTTCTCATCTCTTGGTAACCGTATAGCTGCTTGTCTCTCTCGCATTTTGTGAGAGTATTACGTTTGATGGAGGGTGGTGCATTGCTTGCTAGTTTGTACAGCACTGGTAGTGGTGTAGGTTTAAGGGTATCAGTGATGGTTCGGCAAGCCTTATTTAATTTGGGATCGACCTTAGATGCATGGCATGACCTAGCCCAAACAGGGATGCAATATTCGGCAGTTAAATTGCACAATGTTAATGCTGTCTGTTTTAGGTTTGCAAGCTTCCTAAGTAGGTTATTGCGGCTGGATAGCTTTTCTTTCAGCTTGTTAGTATGCTTCTTGAAGTAGAGCGTTCGATCGAGTGTTACACCCAAATACACTGGATACTTGCAATTTTCTAGGATCCTTTGATCCCATTTGATTTTCATTTTTCTCTGTTCTTGGTGGTTGTTCAGGTGGAAAGTGCAGACATAAGTCTTTCCAGGGTTAGCATTAATGGGGATATACACTTTTTATACTGTACCGAATATTTACTTAAAGGTAAATTTTAGGTGTGTTACTAAGGTTCATTGATTTTTTGTGGGTTAACTTTATGTTTAATGGAGCTTAGATGGTATTTAGATGGTTTAAGTGGCTGAGCCTTAATCAGTATATTCAAAGAATGTTCGGTTGGCTCTTAAGGCTCGATCCCAGCAGGACCTTGGCTCGATCTGTCCTTGATCTTGTGAGGGCGAGGTGTTGACTAATGAAGGAAAACACCAACAGTGAGTCAGTCAATACTAGTCTAGTCTAATCTAGTCTATGGGATGAGGATCAGTCATTCAGCCAGTCATCCATCAATCCAGCTCACCCTCCAGCCTTCCCCTCCCTTCCTCACTCACTCACACATACACACAGGATCAGCCAGTTACTCATTCCCTTCTCTCATCCTCTTCCGCTGGTATTATCATCTCATCCCGTATCTCACTCTCTCAGTCCGTCCCCTTGTCTCATCAACATTTAACTGTACCTCACACTCAACAGTTTATTGTACGTAGGTGTAGCCTCTATCTCCCCCCCAAACGGGAATCGCCTTGACGAGGTGGGGGGGCTTGCGTGTCTCTATGACCTGGCGAGCTAGGCTAGAGGGGGCTTTGGCCCCTGCTCTGCCCCAATTTTGGGGAGAGAGGGTTTCCCATGCTAGTAAGGTCGCCAGTGAGAGACCAGACTAAATGGTTCCTATGCAATAGGCTGCCAGTACGGGCCAACAATGCTGCCCTCCAGAGGGACTGCCTTCTAGGGGCAGTCCTATGTTGGATGGTTGGGTGTCTGGGCCGGGAGATGTTGGGGAAGGGGGTCTTAGCACCGACGTGGCCAAACTTTCGAGCCATTGGGGTGCTTTTTAAAACGAGTGGCCCCGTGGGGGAAGAGGTACCCCGCCCGCGGCGACCAGCGCTCGGTCCCCTCATCTGCCCGGTTGGTAGTAGCTCTTGGCTCCTGGGGCCAACAACTTTAAATCAATGATATATGGATAAACTAAAATCCAAATCTCTCTCTCGAGCAGTGGTCGACCAGGCCCTCGAGACGCCAAAATCTGGTCGTGGTGTTGAGCAGAGAGCTCCAAATATGAGTAGACCCAGCAGGTCGGGTGTAGTGTCAGATAACCGTGTTAGTGGTTGTGACACATTGATAATAATGAATGTACAGCATCACTTTCATATGGCGCTATCCACTCCATTTTTAAGTGTTTCGGAGTAGCCCTTCGTATCCGAATCACTTATGATTGTGATTGTAGGTCTAATCGGTGTTATATTACATTCAAAACAAATGCTGCTGCCAAAGCAGCATTTGAGGCAAAAGATTCTCTGACAGTGGGGGATACTCACTGTAAAGTTCAGTTAATGCGGTCTGCCAATGTAGTAGATAGTGATAATGACTACTGTCCTAACGTTTTTGATGACTCTAAAGAGAATGTCCCAAAGGAACGTCAGGTTCCAACACCCTTTTGGTTTGTGGCGTATTACAGGGAAGGACGTGGTAACCTCATCCATGCTTCCCGTTATTTGGAGAAGGAAGTTGGAGTACTACCAATGGGCCACATAAAGAAATATGGTAAGGGCGTCTTAATCAGAGCCAAAGATCTTACTCAGGCCATGATGCTCCTCAATCTCCCCTGTCCTACTGATAACATGTTTGAATCTATCAAGCCACACCGAACATTCAATTATGGCAAGGGGCGTATATATAATGAAGACCTATATGAATTTTCAGAAGAGGACATTCTTGCTATGAGCCCAGACAATGTCCAACGAATAACAAAGATGAAAGGCAGTAAAAATATGATCATCCTCACTTTTTATGGTTCGCATATCCCAGATCGCATTAACATTAACCCCACCTCTTTTGAGGTGAAGCCTTTTGTTGAGCGTCCCTTACAGTGTTTCTGTTGTTATGAGTTTGGTCATGGGAGGAGGAACTGCAACAACCGTTCCCGGTGTGGTAATTGTTCTGCTTCTGACGCACATCTTATTTCTGAATGTCGGTCAGAGAGTTACTGCTTTTACTGCAGAGATGCTCACCCCTTGCGGTCTCGCCAATGTAAGATGTACCTCCTTGAGCAGGATATTCTCCACTTGGCTAATAGCCAATTCATTAGTATTGGTAGTGCCAGACGGCAACTCAACTTCAGGCGACAGAAGGATGGTGGTGTTAAGACATACGTCTCCACCCTTCGCCCCAAATCAGTTGTAACACCCTCTCAACCCTCTCAAGAGGCAGCTGCTTTATGCTCCAGTGAGAGCGTTTCTAAGGTTACACTACATAATACCTTCTCTGTTTTGGAAACCTTATCAGACACTCATTCTGGTGACCCTTCAACTAATGACAATTCTGCAACTTTAGCTAAAGGTGTCCATGTGGTAGAGGTTCACGCTGCCACACGCTCTCCAAAAAGGAAACTTAAGTCACCTAAACGGTCACAGAGACGTCTTCTTGGTTCCTCTGAGGCACTTGACTCAATAGATGTTCCTCCTTATAAAGCAACCGTCTCTGAGGACTCATCCATAGTTTCCTCTCAATGTCACCAGAAGCGTTCTCGTGGCTCTGATGAATCTCTTGATTCAACAGAAGTTCCTCCTCGCAAGTTTTCTTCAGGACTATCAGAGGAGCGTGAAGTTAATGTGGATGCCACTGATGTCGCGACTTCAAAAGATTCAGTTTCTTCTCCGCTAGAACAACAGAGTGATTCTACCACCTGTATTATGGATGTTGATGTGTCTGCCTGTGTCAGTGATACCACTGCTGCACAGGACAATACCAATGTAAATGCTTCTAAGAATATCCCTGCTCATATACCTTCATCTTTATCAAACATATCAAATGTTTCAGGGACTCGTCAGCGGGTCCCAATTACTACCCCAAGTACTACTCCTCGGGTTCGCTCTTCTAGTGGCCCAGGATTTGACAAAACGTATCGTTTGAGTAGACCCTCAGGTCGAGGTGGTAGTGGGAAGTACCTCGATGAGGCTTCCCATAAACCAGGAACAAAGTAACACTTTTTAAGGTCCTTCAGTGGAATTGCCGTGGCTTGCGTGCTTCTTGGGAAGAACTTCGCATTCTTCTCTCTAGTTTCTCTCCTGCATGTGTTTCTCTTCAAGAGACAATGCTTGGGGACTACATTCCTGCCAGTCCTCCAGCATATTCTGCATTTTATTCAAATTCATTTGAAGGGCAGGGTCACCATTGTGGCTCTGCCATCCTAGTTCGTCGAGATATTCCATGCACGAGCCTGGAGCTTGACACACCGCTCCAGGCTGTTGCTGTTGAGGTTTTTATGGACCGCCCCTACACTGTGTGCAGTCTATACCTTCCTCCCAGTGTTACAGTAGAGAGGAGTGATCTCACCCGTCTTGTACGGGACCTTCCCTCTCCCTTTATTTTATTGGGTGATTTTAATGGGCGTCATCCTCTGTGGGGTGATAGTTCGATCAACCCCAGGGGTGTTTTATTAGCTTCTTTTATTGAGGATGAGGGATTAGGGGTTTTAAATACGGGAGATGTGACACATTTTAATAGCCCAACTGGGACTTTTACCGCCATTGACATTTCCCTTTGGTCACCCAGTGCTCTGTTAGATTTTACTTGGAGAGTGTTGCCAGATTTATATGGTAGTGACCATTTTCCTATATTTTTAGAAGGTAACAAGTATGAACCTCAGTCTCGTCTTCCTAGGTGGAAATTAGAGAAGGCTGACTGGCAGTTTTTTAGAGAGCTAACTTCTTCGGTCTCTTCAGTAGCCGATTTTGGTAGCTCTGATGAGGCTGTAACATATTTCACTGATGTACTCCACTCTGCCGCTCTCAACTCTATCCCTAAAACTTCTGGCTACTTTCCCAAACGTCCTGTCCCTTGGTGGTCACCAGTCTGCATCACTGGTGTGCGGGAGAAGCGCGTTGCTTTCTCTCACCTTCGTCACAATCGTGGGGACCCAACTCTTTTAGAGGACTTCCGACGGGCAAGGGCCCAGGCTAGACGAGTTTTAAAAAAGGCACGACGTGCATCTTGGAAGGCCTATGTGTCTTCAATTAATAGTAAAACTCCACTCACTCAAGTGTTCAAGAGAGTCCGTAAGATGGCGGGGAAGTTTTCTCCTAGTTCTCCACCTGTACTTAAGGTCAATGGAGTTCAGATTATGGATAGTTTGACAATGGCCAATACCATGACGGAGGCTTTTGCTAGAGTCTCCAGCCGTGACTCTCGACCTCTGGCTGTGAGACATGAGTTAAGAGCCAAGGAGCGTACAGCCCTGAATTTCTCAAGGCATGAGAATGAAAGTTATAACCATATATTCACCCTGAGAGACCTGCATTCTGCTCTCTCTCTCTGTGGAGACACTTCTCCTGGGCCAGACAACATCACATATGCAATGTTGCGACACTTGGGTGAGGAGGCAATCTCATTTCTCTTAGCTTTATATAACAGAATCTGGGTGGAGGGTGTCTTCCCTTCTGGGTGGAGGGTTGCTACCATCCTTCCTTTCCCCAAGCCAGGCAAAGATTCTAGTGTTGCCCTCAATTACCGACCAATTGCTTTGACCTCGTGTTTTTGTAAACTATTTGAGAAGATGGTGAATGTCAGACTGGTATACTTCTTGGAACGGGGTGATTTTCTGTCTCCGTCCCAGTCGGGTTTTCGTAAACATCGTTCCACTACAGATGCTCTGGTCAGGTTGGAAGCTGCTGCATGTGAGGCCTTTGCACGACATCAACACCTTGTCTGTGTATTCTTTGATTTAGAGAAAGCATATGACACTACATGGCAATATGGCATCCTGCAGCAGCTCCATGTATATGGCCTGCGAGGTCGCCTTCCACGCTTTCTTAAAGAGTTTCTTAGTGGTCGCAGTTTTTCTGTAAGGGTTGGTACAGCTCTCTCAGCATCTGTTGCACAGGGAAGTGTCCTCAGTGTCACATTGTTTGCAGTAGCAATTAATGCCATTGCCTCATCCCTTCCGGACGGTATAACCAACTCGATGTACGTTGATGACCTAGCAGTCTGGTTTGCTGCCTCCCGTATGTCAGTGGCGGAGCGACGCATGCAGCTTGCCCTTGACAGAGTGTCACGTTGGACTGGTTCTCATGGGTTTCGATTTTCTCCTGCCAAGACGGTTGCTATGCACTTCTGCCGCATCCGAGGTGTCCACCCTGATCCGGACTTATTCATGTATGGTCATCGGATACGCTGTGTCGAGGAGACTCGCTTTTTGGGTCTCCTTTTCGACAAACGTTTGACTTGGGTTCCCCACTTACGTACACTTAAGGTCTCTTGCCTCAAGGCTCTTAATCTGTTGAGGGTTCTGAGCCATACTACCTGGGGGTCTGATCGGGCCACCCTCCTTCGCCTATACCGTGTTTTTATTAGGTCAAAACTTGATTATGGGTGTGAGGTGTACTCCTCTGCCACAGATGTCCGTCTCAGAGTTTTAGACCCTGTTCATAATGCTGGGATACGTCTGGCAACTGGAGCGTTCAGGTCATCACCAATCCCCAGTCTCCTGGTGGACGCTAACGAACCACCTCTAGATCTCCGTCGCCAGTCCTCAATGGTTCGTTGTTGGCATCGATTACATCGACTTCCCGACTCCCTTCCTTGCTTGGCGGTGTCATCTGATATCATGTCTAATTATTACCTTTCACATTCTCGTACACCATGGCCCTTTGGCTTCAGGGTCAGGAAGGCTATGGAGGAGATGGGAATTGAAGATTTCCAGATTCGTCCTGTGAGGGTCCCCAGGGTGGCTCCATAGCTTCTTCCAGAAGTTTTTCCCTGCACCTGTTTTACAGACAAAAAAGAATCTCTTCCTCCTCCAGTGGCTCGTTCCCTGTTTTTAGAACATGCCTTCACTCACAGGGAGTCCCTCCCTGTGTACACAGATGGGTCAAAGTCTGATGCTGGAGTTGGTTTTGGAGTTGTCTTTCCTGACTTTTGCCGTGGTGGTAGACTTCCTTCTGTCATGTCGATTTTCACTGCTGAGCTCTCGGCCATTTTATATGCCATCCAAGTGATTTTTACTCTCCCTCAGCATTCTTTTACTATTTATAGTGATTCTTGTAGTGCCTTGCAATTTGTAGTTGTGCAATTTTAACTCTCCCCATCCCCTGGTGTTGGCCATCCTTGAGTGGCTTGTCCTCCTGGGTCGTCGTGGCCGCAAAGTCACTCTCTGTTGGGTCCCGGCCCATGTGGGTGTCGATGGTAATGAGCGAGCTGATGCCCTGGCTAAGGCTGTGGTCTCCAATTCTCGGCCTCTTGCCGGGCGTCATCCTGTCCCTGCAGTGGACCTTCGACCCTATATAGATGCTGCCGTTCGTTCCTGCTGGCAGGACAGATGGGACAGAGTCGGGGCTAACAAGCTCTGTGACATCCGCCAACGCCTTGGTTTGTGGAGCTACAGCGGCCTGTCCCGCCGGTGGGAGACGGCTCTTGTCCGTCTCCGCATTGGCCACACATTATTGACTCATGGCTTTTTAATGGACAGGATTAACCCTCCCTACTGTGATGATTGTCTGGTCCCTTTGACAGTGAGGCATATTATTGTTGAGTGTCCCAGTTTTGGGGACCTGCGTCGTAGGCACCTCTCCGAGTACCGGGTGGGTGACGGTTCTTATAGTCTCTCCCTGGTGCTCGGGGAGGAGGCTTGTAGTGTGGGAGGGAACACTCTCTCCTATGTGGAGGAGGCTGGCCTCCTCCATAAATTGTGATTTTATTATACTTATGGTTTTTAGATAGTTTGATATTATTTAGTCTTGATTCTTTTTTATATATTAGTTAAGTTGACACGTTCTTTTAGTAATGGTGTATGTTTATAGTTTGTGTGTAATTTAGTTATGATACGTGTCCCTTTCGGGAGTTTGTGATTTTGTTAGTTGAGGATAATAATTTTGTGTTGGGCGGTATATGACCCTAGCTGTTGCGCCGCCAGATGCCTAGTTGCATCAATAAATAAATAAATAAATAAATAAATAAATAGCACTGACCATATTATAGGAATAAACGTTGTTTGTAGTAGGTTGTTATTTCAGTTGTAGTCGCGATGACGTACCAATACCAGGCCAACGTCCTTCCTAGTCGTGTTGCACTGAGTTGAGAGTTATAATCCCGTAAGATGAAGTTGAAGATCTATCACTTCCCTTGGCTATACTGTATGGTTGAGTATAGAAGGTATAGTGATGCCGTACCATACACGCCTACGTCCTTCCTTGTGTGATGAAGTATGGTAGTTGTTGTTGTTGTGATTAAGATCAGCTGGCAGAGTGACAATGAGTATAATGATGACGTAATAGCCACGAGTGTGTGGTGTAGGGTGGCAGGGTCGAAGACGTCACCATTGGCTACTGTGAGGGGTCGCGAGAGAGGCTAGCATTGTTTGGCTATGAGGTGCTGAGTTGCGTGACCCAGTGTGACCTCTCGCAATCACTCTCCTCTCACTCCTGTAACCTCTTCTTCACTGTCTCGCTTAACTTCACTTCTCTTACTTCTCTTTTTATCCCTTATATTATTTTTTGCTCTTTTCTCGGATTCCTTGCTTTTGTAACTTTGTATTTATCTTTTATTATAAACCATTTATTTCGTATCCTCACCGCTGTTCACCAAATGTTCTGGTGTAAGAAAGACTTACTTACCTCCAAACATGAGTCGATGAAGGTAGTGTGGCTAGTGACTGGTTTATTGTCTTTGTTGTCTCTTCGGAGTTTGATTTTAATTATTAGGTTTTCTATAACTATTATGGTTTGAGAAGATACAACAAGGTTAAAGTAGTTTAATCACTTTTTATTTATAACACGAGTTAGTATACAGAGTCACAATATGTAGCTTGCACGGGTTTAAGCCAGGCGAGGAAGCTAACTTTAAAGAGTGCCCCTTCACCCGCACACCCATACATTATGGTTCCTTCTGCCGCCTTCCAAAACTCCGTCAGGAGATATACGCCTGGAGGACCACTGGGCGTCTCAATGCTGACCACCAGGAGCCCAGTTCTTGAGAAATTTTGCTAACAACAATTATTAATTCAGAAATTTTGTATTTCTTAATGTATTTTGTATTTTAAAATGTTATCTATATATTTATAATGATCGGTTTTTGCTCTTTATTTCATTATATATAATTATATGTATTATGTTTTTATTATATATTTAATTTGTTTGTGTACCTCTTTGATGACATCAAATATATAACTTTTATATTTTATATTGGTTATTTTGGGTTATACTTCTTATTTTATTTATTAAGTACAAACTCAACTGGATGCTTCCCTGTATTTGAGGGTCAATTTTCCACAGACGAAGGTCAGAGGTTAATTCAAGGTGTAACATTTTGAACTTGCTTAGGTGAGTTGAGGTGAATGACTTGGACGTTTTTCCAGGTGACTCTCTATAAGTTTACATCTTCATGTGTACAAGACAATGAGGGACCAGAGTAGGTTTAAGGGTTTCATGTACAAGTCAGTTTCTGTGTTTCAAAACTATCATACTCTCATAAGAATGGATTTATTATTACACTATCTGGAGTAAAACTGCAATTATATAGGCAATCTTGAATTTACGTTTTAGTGAGAGTATCTCGGGTACACTATGTAGTATGCAGTCAGAACCATCTCCAAGAAACAGCTAAATCTAAAATAGTATGATGATGTTGAGTGAGGGATTTCTGTAGAGAAAGAGTAAATTATAAAACTCGACTGTAAAGGTATATATGTTACTTCTTCATCCCTGCCACAAGAAGTTATTTCCAGGTTAGAGAGTGAAACTGACCTCCTGGCTGCCACTGAGAATGTTTCGCCAGTCAGCTTCGGGTGGACAGGGCTTCAAAAAGTGTAACTGCAGTGGACCCAAACGGTGCCAGACAAACAGGTGTAAATGCTTCAAAGCCAAACTGAAATGCAATTCACGTTGCCATGGAACTTGTACTTGTGCGAACAAATAAGTTGGGTGACTTTTTTAATGATGAATACAATATTTTTTTTTTATCTGACGGTATTGTCTTGATAAATAAAGCTCTGTTTTAAGTATAACCTCAGTTTCAATTTGACCTAATGTCTGAGTAAGTGAATATGATGAATACAATATTTTTATTTGACTGTATTGTCTTGATAAATAAAACTTTGTTTTAATTGTCTGGATAAGTGAATATGATGAATACAATATTTTTTTCATGCAAAAGATACTTGTCAGTAAATACGTGAATTCCCTGGGCCTTCAAAGCAGGGATTCCATGAAATCTCTAAGAATTCCAGGGATTACGTGAACCCCCCAAGTGAAACAGTAATGACATGAACTTACTGAAAATTTCAGTTATTTCATGAAATCACTGGTTACACTATTTCCCTGTAACATATACACACTGTCTCAGGGATGTTTGTCCCAGAAAGATCATTTAGTTTGTCTCGTAACAAATAGTTAGACACTGTATCTGGGTCCCGTACAAAATACGCGCTATTATGTCGCTTGACTGTTGCGAGATTGCCACAAAAAAAATCTAAATTTGTCGCTAGACAGTCCAGAGACAATACTTCGGTTGTATCTTCTCTCCCACTAGCAATAGGAGACAAGATACAAGTCGCTCGGTGCGGGAGAATTTGCCAACGGATGACGGAATAATTTGTTTTTAAGTTCGCATTTACAAATGCTATTTTAAACAATTCGTGAGTTTATTTATGCTGTGTACTCTAAATATTATAAGAAGTGTTATGATTATGTAAGCCTATCCTCTATATAATATGTTTTCTACAGTTTGCTTCAAAAGAAAACGATGCAGTCCTCACATAAACTTTCCACTCTAAACAAAACTTTCCTTAGATTTTTACCTCCTAGTAAATAGTAAAGTCATATTGCAATGTTCACGTCTAAACTGTTATAATATCCATCATTTGATTACCTGTCTACTGTTTATTTTGTGTTTATTATTATTACTGACAGAACTCTTCTTGTTGCTACGTTTATTATTATAGTTTTTGTCCCTGTTCTCCTTTTCTTAATATTAATGGCAATGTTTCTTACCGTTTTATAAGACACACGACTTCATTTATTAACCATCAATTAAATCTGGACAGTATTGGGAGATGCGTTCAGAATAGGAGACTACGGTAGTTTGGTCACATTGAGAGAATGGACAAGAGTGCTTGGGTTAGTAGATGTAGAACAATTGATGTAGCAGGTTCAGTAGGTAGAGGCGGGTCAAAGAAAACATGGGGGGAAGTGATACGGATGGGTTTGAGAGAAAGAGGAGTTAGAAAAGTGCTGGCCAGAGATACAGTAGATTAGCTTGGAAGGCTATTTCTAAAAACCGTCCAACGCATGCCAGCATGTAAGACGGACGTTAAACCGAATATGATGATGATAATGATCCAATTATGCCAGAGAACTTCATGGCCTTCAGCGGCATTATTCCCCTAAGTTTTGATACTTCAACTACAGGTAAATAAAACAATATACAGTTTAGTGACAAAGCCTCTCCCCCATGTTGAAGCTATTGCAAAGGGTAGCATAGGCATATATTTTTGGGTTGGAGTGTACAAATCGTCGGTTTGTACCGAAGAAATAATATAGTTTGAGTCAAAGAACTCTACATTAACAAGTTCTGAAGTGTAAGTAAAGGTGTTCACTGCCAGGCCTCAACAACCTCTCTGTGCCATCACATTATCCACAAACATAATGCCATGTTATCAATTTTACGCGTGACGTTGTGGCGTCTGGTAATTACTAATCCGTTTGAGAGACATTTTGAAAACAGTGTAATGTAATGACGCTGTATGACACCAAGGGTTCATTTTTGCTATGCGTTTAAGGGGTAAAACATTGTTTGAAGTTTTGTAGTTACTGGATCATTTAAACTATTTCATAAACTTTGCATAATTTGGAGGGATCAATAGCCTTCAATTCGTCCACAATATACTTTCCCCATAATGCAGGTGGACAAGAATAGACAAGCCCAGTTGTGTCGAATATGTGTAGCCATATAGTAAACTCAACTACAGGCGGCCCAGTGATGCCAACTTGGCGGAAAATCCGCTAGATTTGGCGGATTTCTACATCGTCTAGCGGATTTCTGAGGACTATTGTGCCTAGCGGATTTTTTGGCGGATTTTCGCTTCATCTAGCGGATGTTCTAGCGGAATTACAATGTTAACTCAATAAAGTTGAGAAAAATTATAAAAAAAGCCTTGCATTAATTTCTCGATCTTCAGTATGGAAGCAGATGCACTCCTCCCCAAGTGTTTACCACCCAACCAATATATCCTACCTACCGACCGCCTATCCCCGTCCCCAAGGGATGTACCCACCACGAACCCCTCCCCTGCAACGGTTGGTAAGAGTTTAACTTGGAGTATTCCCGTTCACTTCCCGTACATTGCACTATCTCACCAGTGGGCCAGCCCCAAACACTGGCTGGCAGTGGCTGCCTAGATTCAGTAGTCATCCTGCAAGGGCCAGAGGTGTACCAATTTGAATGTAAAGTTAAAGTTAAAGTTGCAGGGTTTTAGTTCAGGTATCTGTCTTGCGACACTCTCTTGAACGTCAGCCAGGCAAGCCCAACTCCCCACCATGGTGCCCAGCCATGGCAGTATTTGACAGTATTTGACAGTATTTGACAATGGCACCAGTGTACCCTCAGTTTTATAGGAAAGCCTGGGAAACGTTGCCAGACCTAAAGGACTGGATTAGACCAGTGGAAAGTGATAATAAAAAGATATATTGTGTGTACTGCAAATGTGAAATAATTGCAAAGCTGAGTGACTTGCGGAAACATGTAAAAGCAAAGATACACATTAAAGCAGCTGAGCCCTTTTCGAGTGAATGACAAAGGAATTTTAATTTTCCTAAAAGTATATTATACACCACCACTTCCTGGGGCTTACAGAGGTCCAAGCACGAGTAGGCCTATATCGGCAGCAGTAAAGAGTCACGACAATGATGAAGATCACTATTTTTTTCTTTAAGACAATTATTAGTGGTGAGTAGAATAAAAATCTTACTCATTTCGCAAAATATTACTGCACACACATATATATATATATATATATTCTAGCGGATTTTTATTGAATCTAGCGGAATTTGGGGGCTCATCTAGCGGATTTCTACCTAACACATTTGGCAACACTGATTACTGTCTACAGCCATTGGCTTTGTAGCACAACGCATCCCTGGGAAGCAGCCAGAGTTCCAGAAAAAATGGACAATATTTACCGATTAAATACATTGTTAAAAAGGCCGTTATACGTGTAAGCAATTAAAAACTTGAAAACTATCGAATCTCTGCTGAGCGTGACAGGATTGGAGAAGGTCAGAAGAGATAGCAACCCACCAAAGTCCACCAAAACACTTTTCCCTCAGGTTGTGTTTCTCTTCCACCACCAAACCAATAAACATGAGAACTACCACCACATACTACTCCTCTTACATGCACGTGTATCTCATAGACCACCACACCAATAAAACACGGGAGGACCATCACCCACTACTCCTGCTTGTGTGTATCGTTAGCAATCACAACCACCAAGCAGGAAAGGACGACTATCACCCACTACTTTCATTACCAGTGCTACCAAACATCAGCCATTTCTCTCCTATAGTCTTAGGCACCCTCTAC
Organism: Petrolisthes manimaculis; assembly: GCA_034508575.1. Lineage (NCBI taxonomy): Eukaryota > Metazoa > Arthropoda > Malacostraca > Decapoda > Porcellanidae > Petrolisthes > Petrolisthes manimaculis. Next base: position 37,603 of record JAWZYT010001472.1, on the reverse strand, counting down.
CACCAACAACAACAACACTGTTTTCTGTGCTAAACTGTTAGTAGCCTATTTTGCATTGTCCACTCCATAAACACACACAGGCTGTATACTAGACTAACTTGATTATTCCAAAGTATGTCAGGAAACGGGACCAGATTAAGAGAAATAATGGTTTTCTGTTGCTTGGAATAGTTTGGAGATTTACCAACAATGTACTACCCTCTTAATTATAGTGTTATGTGATTCTAAATATTGTAGCATGGATTGTCTAGTCACTGTATTCTCACACCACTCATATTTACTTATGTAGCATGTTCTTTATAACGCGATAAAAAGTATTCATGTTCAAGAAAATTCGCTGTAGACACGAAATAGGTCTAGAAATAAAGTCATGAACGAGTGGGAAAAAATATCAAAGAGAATGGGTGGAAAATCACACTAACGTTATCATGATGTAAGTAATAAAACTCACACTGGTAGAAGAAATGTTTTAATTGAAGACGTTTCGCCCTTCATTGGAAATGAAGGTTAAGAGTGGCCTGTATTTTCACTGGAATAAAAACATTTCGTCTGCCAGTGTGGGTTTTATTACTTACCAAAGAGAATGGTAAGTACGAAATATATTTATAACAGGCCGGACAGGTACAGTAGAGAAAGTAGAAAGTGCAAGACAAAATGAGTGTATATGGCAATATCTATCAGGTCTTTGTATGTAGTAAATTCTGGTATTTTATAATAATGAATTACTAAGACTCCAGAGCCAATGTAAACTTTGAATGGTAGCGAGATGAGGACATAGACATTGATATTTTACTTGCCCAACTGTACATGGACTCGAAGGGATGAGACTAAATCAGGAGCAGCCATATATTGGACTAAATATACATGTGTACAGTTGGACACATGAATGGGTGGTACAGCCCAAGTGAAAAAATTTCAACATCTCCCAATATCAAGTTCTTTAGTGTCAAATAGGAGACATCAGAGGCAGAAGTCAGTATTGTGGATGGTAATAAAGAAGCAAGTACCTGATAATAGACACTGGTTACTCAAATGGAACAAGTATTCATGTGTCCAACTGTACATACTAGTAACACTGATGTTATTCTATTAATGGCTTAGTTTAGATAAATTAGTTACCCTCCAATTTACCAAAAAATATGTTCTTCTCATAATTAACTTTTATTATATTGCCTTGCATAGTGTGTATATTTTATTGCCAGAAAATAAAATATAAGACGGAGATCATTTCTTATCGATCAAATTATTTATTCATAAAAACATAATAACAGATATGTGATGCCATGCATGTATGTATGTATGTATATAGTATAGGGCATGCATGTATGACTGTAGGCAATATACAATATGCAGAGAAAAGTAAAGCTGCTGAACTGTCAATTCTGCACACCTACAAGATTACAGATATTCAAGTAACAGTACACATTTGTAATATTCTTCTTCCAGGCCATTGCCTACTCATAAAGATTATATTGATCTTTCAAATATGTCTAAGCATCTATATACAGGAAATATATCCGTATTAGTAGTTATTAAAAATAAATAATAAATTAGTAATATATTAGTATTATTAATAGAATATTAGATTCAGTATGTATACATCACTATAAAAAATGTAACTTAATAAAGTTTTGTTCACACTAGATATATTAATGAGAACATTAGTGGACAAATACTTCCCAGATGTGAGGTCGGGTCGCGTAGGAGAGGGCAGGTCAGGTCGGTTGGGTCAGGTGAGTCTGTTCTCAGGAGGCAGGCCTTATCCCTCACTCCCTCCTCCGTTCCCGGGTTTTGTTATTCCTGTACTTATTTCTTCTCATGTTTTATTCTACTCTGTTCAGCTGAAGTGGGAGACAGATGCCTCCGAAACGTACAGAATATTATCTGTTAAAAAGAGTGGGGTTTTCTACGCATGTTGCTCTTCACGTTATTTTGAATTACCACTCCATTAAGGTTCTTCACTACCTGCTTGTGGGGACGCGGCGACTAATCCTCTCATGCCTGGGTCTAGTTTAAACCAAGGTTTAAAGAATACAAGGTTAACCCGCTCATGGGAACTGCGCATGTTTGTGACGTCAAGTGGCTTTCGGGGGTTAGAATGAAGAGGGAGCAAGGAAAAAAGAAAAGAAAACTGAAGCACAGGAAAGAAAGGCCAAACTATATCAAACTCGCATGGTCCAGAATATACTATATTCTCTATCTCTCTCCATAAAGGAATTTCTCAGTTGTTAATAAATGATGTTGTTCAATAAATCTAATTCAAAAAGTAGTTGTGCAATTAAAATATGCTAAATTAAAAGTAAAAAAATAAATATTGTGCTTTCTCACATAGAGTATACGCTACCGTACCGTACAATGCCTTGGCCCCTCTGGTACCTGTGGTCCCTGCTATCCCCCTAAATGAGTTCAGTAAAAGAAATTACTATTATATAAATATATGTACATACATTAGGTGTCTCTTGTAATCACTTGATTCAAAATGAAGGCTGTACATCCTTGCATTTTTAACATTTATTATAGTCTCGCTCTTGCATGCAGCAATCCAATTTTGTTACATATCCTCACATATCTCTCCCTTTGACTTGACTTGCATCCTCTCACCGCCATGTCAGCGTGTAGTGAGTCTGAGAGGGCTCCAGTGATGTGAAGGCAGGTGAGGTTGAGAATAGACTGACCTGACTTAATCCCCTGAACCCTCAATCGAATCAACCACACTACGTCATGCGCCGACTTGACCATTTTAAGTCCTATGCGGGTTAACCTTGTATTCTTTAAACCTTGGTTTAAACATGCTTTCATCAAAATTTATATTATTCTATTTACCGTATATACAAACTGATTAAACTATCCTACACTTCTTAAAATAATTACTTCTATATAATATTTAGCTGGCATCCCACTTCATTCTATGATTACCGTTGTGTGTCTGAACAAATCCTGTATACATTACAAACATCTGGTCCTACTTCCTTGCATACACAAGACGGAATCAAATAATGTGCTCCAATGTACTAAAACTATATTATACCCTTACGTACAGTCAGCCTTATAGAGTAATGATTAAAAGGGGTATTTTATTGTGCACATACTATAGGTATTGTTCTGCTGACTTATTCAAGTATTGGCTAAATAGACATAACGAGAAGAGTTTGGTGTTTGGAAATTCATGTGTTAAATTTTCTAGTTGTTACGAACCCTTGATGTCACAGTGGTGTATACGAATTGCTGAAGCCGACTATAGCTTCATTTGAGTTAATACAAGGGCCACTGGTTCCTCCAAATGATACAACTAAACAGAAAAGCTACTATTATTATGAAGTATTCTCTGTTCTTGGTATAGTTAGGAGGAATCAGTTGCCCTAAGAACAGTCAGGAATGGTGGCAAGTAGTACATTTCCGGTAGGTGTTTGGTCTGGGGTAATGTGAGGTGAGGTGAGATACAGTGGTGGTAATGTGAGGTGAGTCAAGGTCAGGTGAGATACAGTGGTGGTAATGTGAGGTGAGTCAAGGTCAGGTGAGATACAGTGGTGGTAATGTGAGGTGAGTCAAGGTCAGGTGAGATACAGTGGTGGTAATGTGAGGTGAGTCAAGGTCAGGTGAGATACAGTGGTGGTAATGTGAGGTGAGTCAAGGTCAGGTGAGATACAGTGGTGGTAATGTGAGGTGAGTCAAGGTCAGGTGAGATACAGTGGTGGTAATGTGAGGTGAGTCAAGGTCAGGTGAGATACAGTGGTGGTAATGTGAGGTGAGTCAAGGTCAGGTGAGATACAGTGGTGGTAATGTGAGGTGAGTCAAGGTCAGGTGAGATACAGTGGTGGTAATGTGAGGTGAGTCAAGGTCAGGTGAGATACAGTGGTGGTAATGTGAGGTGAGTCAAGGTCAGGTGAGATACAGTGGTGGTAATGTGAGGTGAGTCAAGGTCAGGTGAGATACAGTGGTGGTAATGTGAGGTGAGTCAAGGTCAGGTGAGATACAGTGGTGGTAATGTGAGGTGAGTCAAGGTCAGGTGAGATACAGTGGTGGTAATGTGAGGTGAGTCAAGGTCAGGTGAGATACAGTGGTGGTAATGTGAGGTGAGTTAAGGTCAGGTGAGATACAGTGCTGGTAGACATACATTAGTTTACCCACTACCAAAGATGATAGACTATTATCCTTGCCCACTACCCTGGAGAAATCAATGTATAGTAATGCTAATCCAAGAAATTACAGTTAATTACTGATACTGATAAATTCTCTGTATATACTGATGTGATGACTTTATTTCTTGACCAGTATCTTCCTATTTCGTGACTAAAGCGGATTTTCTCGAATTAAATCTTAGGTACAGATATTCTATCACGATGGTTTTAATGCACAAAAATATATTCGTTAGTACTGAATTTGACGCTAATGAAGGTTGTGAGGGCGAAACACCACTTTACTTCTCCGGACTATTGGGGTGCTGAGTGGTAGTTGGTTGAGTCCGAAGAAATGCTTGACTCATCTACTGCAAGATTTATTGAAGCCTCAGTGTCCCGTTTCATCTCCTTCTGAAGTCCAACCGAGGTTACTACAGGACTCCACTTACCTTCAGTCGGCAGCACACATTATGCGTCCAGACTCTGTGTAGTTAAGACCTCGTCCTCGTTCTCTGCATAGTGCCAACAGTTTTCACGTATTGTCCGTTTGAGCTACCTTGGGTTCCGAGGCCTCTTGCCAGCAATACTCTGTTGTCTCTTTGCTTTTGTAAAGTAAATAGTAACGTAATTTGCAGCGTTTTGCTGCACTGCTGTTGTGCACCTTCTGTGTTTTGTCTTTGCTTGGGGACATCATGTAGTGCATGCTAGCTAGTAGATAGTTGTTCCCTACACCAGACCCGCAGCACTCACTGCTTCAGGGGTAATCCCTGTGGTAGTGGGGCCCAGTAGTCTGGTGTGTCATTTGGGCACCTCTTTTTCTCGAACTACTCTTTTTCTTCCATATTTTCCGCGACCTCTTGGGCCTACGGTTGTCTCATATTTCTGAGCAACGGTATTCGCTTGGGAGGTGGGTTCTGACTACACCACCCCTCGCATTAGGCAGGTTCGGTGGTGGGAAAGTTCCTTCCGCACTAGCTCCGATCCCCTAGCTGGTACTGGAGTACGCCGCCAGGCTACCACTAGGGAGGGTTGAGTGAGGTTACTTTTATTTTTCCCTAAATTATTGTCCTTATTTTAGGGGGTTGATACAGTAGTTAAGGGAGTTAGGAGAGGGTGAGTGGAGAGGGCTCGGACCTAGTCCGATGTCCCGAATGGCTGATCCCTCGACTAGCCTTCCTCCTCCTCAAGGAGGGAGGCTGACGACCAATGACCATCCTAAGACTAAGGCAGACAATATTGGAACCCCTACGGCTGACAGACAAAGGCGACAAGATATAGATATTCCTTCCCTGAATGCTCGTTATGTGAATGTACGTTGTGTTGATGCTTCTCAATCTCTGAAGACTGTTAACCCATTTATCATCAAAAAGGTCCTTGATGGTCAGGTGGGTGGCAGTCTGGAATTTGCTAAGAAATTGCGAGATGGTAGTCTCCTGGTTAAAGTGCTCAACTCTTCCCAGGTTAAGGATTTACTTAAACTGACGCAGATTCATTCTTTCAAGGTGAAAACCACCATTCCAGTTGGGCCAAATACTTGTAAGGGCGTCATATTCCATAGGGATTTGGCTGACCTGGATGATGCAGACATTCTTGACGGAATGAAGGACCAGGGCGTTGTGGAAGTACAAAGTATGACCAGGATGAGAGAGAACAAGAGAGAGAAATTTGGCCTAGTTTTCATGACTTTTGCTGCTGCTCAGATACCTGACACTGTTAAAATTGGATACGAAATTGTTCACGTTAGACCTTATATTCAGAAACCCATGCGTTGTTTCAGGTGCCAAAAATTCGGACATACAGCATTGAGGTGTTTCACTAGAGATTCAGGTGAATTCATTTGTGGTAAATGTGCCGGAAGTCACGAGACGAATTTATGTTCAGAGACAGTGTTCAAGTGTGCCAATTGTGGCGGCCCCCACCAGGCAGGTGCAGGTATCTGCAGAAGTCTGATTGTGGAGACCGAAACAATGGCATACATGAAGGCTCATGATGTCAGTTATGGTGAGGCAAAGAGGAAGGTGGAGGGGGTTACCCAGGTTCCCACCGTATCCTACGCCGGAGCTGTAGCTGGCTCATCTAATGCTCCTGCCGTAAATGACCTCTTGGAACTTCTTAAGGCTAAAGAAAAAGAAAACAAAGCATTGACAGATAAAGTAAATAGTTTGGAAACTACAGTAGTTGAACTAAAAGAATTAGTTGCAGAACTTATTGAATCAACCAAACAACAGAAAATGAAACCCCACAAGGCAAATGAAACCGTAAAAAATAAACAAGCTCAATCTCATGTTCTCGCTCAGGTAACTCCCACGAAGCATGTATCTGGGACTCAGACAGCTCGTCGTGCGTCGAGCTGCTCGAGGTCTGGATCTGTGACTCGTGGAGAGGCACAGGCAATGGAGACTATCATCTCCAAACCATCCCGTGGGAGGTCCCCGGGAAGTGCTGAGGAAGAGGAGGGTACTCCTTCCCAGCACAAAAAGGTTCGCCAGGACGAACACGGCCCTCCAAAACCCCGTAAACCACGATAATCTTCGCGCTGACCATAGTACAATGGAACTGTCGAAGTCTTAGAAGTAGATTAAATAAACTTAAACTTTTGGCCTGTACTTACGCTGCCGATATTATTGCCCTTCAGGAAACTCATCTGGATAACCGGGTTGAAGACGAGGTTATCCAGCTTCGGAACTACGAGTTAATTAGGAAGGATCGAAACGGGAGGGGGGAGGGGGGGTAGCTCTCTCCATCCGCCGTTCCCTCCCTTTCACTGAGGTGCCATCTGATTTCCCTCTGGAGTCTGTCGCCTGCAGAGTGAAATTCGGTGGTACCTACCTGACTGTCTGTTCTGTCTACTGTCCTCCTGATACAGTAACTTATGATGATGTTTTTGATCTGCAGGACAGTCTGCCCTGTAGAAAATTAATTGTAGGTGATTTTAATGCACATCATACGTTATGGGGTTCCCTGCGGGATGACAGGAAGGGGGAACAGATGGCCAGGCTTATCAGTAATTCTGGTTTGGTTCTTCTGAACGACGGTAGTCCGACGAGAGTTGATGATAATACCGGTAATTTTAGCGTCCTTGACCTATCTCTGGTCTCCCCATCAATTGCCACTTCTTGCCAGTGGCTACCTATTGATGACTCATTGGGAAGTGACCATTTTCCTATTTTGATTAAATATAACAGCGACACTGTTAAAGAGCCTTCAGCACCTAAATTTAACGTAAAAAAAGCAGACTGGGTGTCCTTCACAAAGAGTCTCAATATTGAAATTGTTGGGGAAACCATTGATGATAAAGTAAATAACATTAAAGATAGTATTCTCAAAGCCGCAACGGCAACAATTCCTAAGACTTCGATAGATAGCGCAAAGCATAGAGTTCCTTGGTGGACGCCAGATTGCCGCATGGCACTGTGTGAGAGAAATAGGGCTTACAGGCTTTTCAAAACTCATATCAGTGATGAGAATTTTCGCAAGTATAAACTTCCGAGAGCTAGGGCTCGTCGAACCATCAAACAAGCCAAACGAGACTCCTGGCGAAGCTTTGTCTCTACTATAAATTCTGAAACATCTATCTCTAAAGTCTGGTCCACTGTTAAAAATTTAAATAAAAAGAAAATTTCAATTAAAATCACCAACAACAATCATAATAACGTCAATTTTGACGAGCCTAGAGACATTGCTAACGCCCTCGCCCGGCAGTTCTCTTTTGCTAGCAGCTCTGACAATTACCATCCAGCTTTCTTGCCTCTCAAGGAAGCATCAGAGCTGCAGCCTATTAACTTTGCCACAGGAGATGAATTGGATTACAACTGTGATCTTACAATGCAAGAGCTTGTTCAAGCCCTAGGAGCCTGTAGTGGGACATCCCCGGGACCCGATGAGATTCGGTATGAGATGATAAAGCATCTTGATCATGATTCCATGATCAAGATGCTGCAGGTGTTTAATGAAATTTGGAGGGGTCATGCTTTTCCAAATTCATGGCACTTTGCACATATCATTCCCATACCGAAAGGAGGGGGGGACCCCAGATCGACTTCATCGTATCGCCCTATTGCTCTCACAAGTTGTTTATGCAACGTCATGGAAAGAATTGTTAATCGTAGGCTATTGCATTTTTTAAATTCCAGGAACTTGCTGGTTGACGAGCAGTGTGGCTTCCGCAAAGGTCGCCAGACGCTCGATCAATTAGTAAGCCTGGAATCTCACATTCAAGAGGCATTTGCCAAAAAACTGTTTTTAGTTGCAGTATTTTTAGACATAGAAAAAGCCTACGACATGACCTGGCGACATGGCCTCCTCAGGAAACTACATGCGATGGGATTACGCGGTAATCTGCCCTTTTTTGTTAAGAATTTCATGTCTGACAGAACTTTCTCTGTCAAGCTTTTTTCGGATACAGTCACTTTCTCGGACACTTTTGTCCAGGCAAACGGGGTCCCCCAGGGAAGTGTTCTGTCTCCGACCTTATTTTTATGTATGATTAATGACATTCTACCAGCTCCTCCTCGAAATCTTAAATACTCACTGTATGCTGATGACTGTGCAATATGGCACTCCAGCCATAGTGCACTATATTCGATCCATAATTGGGGCCTCCAGTGGGGTTTTAAGTTTTCAATTAGAAAAAGTGTAGAGGTTATTTTCACTCATAGGAAAAAACCAGACGTTCGGTTGACCATGGGTGGAAACCCCCTACCTATTCAAAATTCAACTAGATTTCTTGGACTGTTTTTTGACAGTCGACTGACATGGAGTTGCCATGTCAGTCAGTTAAAAACTAAATGTTTAAAAGCACTCAATTTACTTAAATGCATTTCTGGTACGAAATGGGGAGCAGATAGGAAGTCTTTGTTAATGCTATATAAATCCCTGATCAGATCTAGAGTAGATTATGGGTCCATAGTGTATGGTTCGGCATCTGAGTCTGTGTTGAAAGGTTTGGATGTTGTGCAGAATGCTTTGCGTGTGTGTCTTGGAGCCCTACGTTGCACTCGAATCGAGCGTCTAGAGGTGGAGTCACAAGTGCCTCCCCTCCGTCTAAGACGAGACCAACTAATGTTAACATATTTCGCTAAGAAAGCCAGGGTGCCGAGTCATCCTCCCGGTGGTGCCTTTTTGCGCCTGCAGCCGGGGGGCCATGGCGATAGGCCCCTGGAAGGGCCAAGTTATCCGCCTAGGGGACGCACGGCCCCGGAGGGCACTGGCGTTAGGTCCCTCAGAGCAAGACTCCACGACCTCGTAGAGTGTGTCGGTATAGACTTATCAACAATCGATTCCCTGGTTATAGTAAATATTGCACCTTGGGTAATACCCCCTTTTATTTGTGTGGAATCCTGGTTACCAGGGGTTAAATCCCAGGTGCCGGAGGTGGAGGTACACCAGAGGTTTCGTGAGATAATTGTCAAACATCTTTCTTATTTCCAACTGTATACCGACGGGTCCAAGACGGATGAATGTGTGGGTGCGGGTGTATGGTCGCATGAATGTCAGTTAAGATTCAGACTGCCGAATCATACATCTATTTTTCTTGCTGAATTATTTGCTATAGATAAAGCTTTGGATTTTGCCCTATCGACGACCCACGATAGGATAGTCATATTTACTGATTCATTAAGTTCACTTAAAGCTATTAAATCTTTGAATACAACTAACAATGAAATACAGGGTAATATCATTAGTAAGCTATTTAGTGCCAATAAATTGATCAAGTTAATATGGGTACCATCACATTATGGTATCTATGGTAATGAACAGGCTGAAAAATTAGCAGGGTCGACTGTTGATCTGGACCTTAGCATAGTCCGTACGGATCTCAGGTGTTTTGTCTCTCTCATAAAATCTAAAATTCATCTCCTGTGGCAAAGGCAGTGGACCAGATTGGACATCAGAAATAAAGTCAAGCTTCTTATTGAACCCTGGGCTACGTCATCCTGGCGTAGTCGCAGGGACGAAGTGGTGTTGGCTCGTTTAAGGGTCAACGCCACCAGGCTAACACACTTAGAACCTTATATTAATAAGGATTATCCCCCTATTTGCCATCACTGTGACAGTGTAATGTCAATAAGTCATTTGCTTATTTTTTGTGATCGGTACAAAGATCAAAGAAGTAAAATTAAGAGATTATTCCAACTTAAAAATAAAGCATTTACCATCGAGAATGTTTTATCTGATGATAAGAATATTATAGACAAACTGCTCTGTTTTCTGAGGGAGACAAAACTTTATGACCTTATATAAATTGATAGAATAAAATGGATTATACTGGCTTAATGACCTTTGACTATATGTCGCTGGTTGATAGCCATAAATCCAACAAACCAACCAACCAACCCAAAAAGGCAGTCTCATCAGCAGCTTGGCTGCATCTTGACATCAAGGCCTATTCTCTCTCCCAAAGGTTTTTGTAAGGTGGTGGTCCGGGAACGTGACAAAGTGGGTTATAAGTGAGCTGCCTCTACTTCACCCAGATAAGTTATATTGTGTGTACTATTTGTAAGGTATGTCCCTATTCTCAATTGTGCTGTGTTGCTGTCAACTGTCCTATATTTATATGTTCGGTCTTTGTTATTGGTGAATAATTATTTTAACTTAAAACTAAACCTGGTTGTTTCCTACTTACCTCGACCAACTACGGTGACGAGTGGCTTATCACAGTGATACTGAGCCCCTAGACAGGTACAGCTCCGGACTGATCAATGGTTCACACTTCTTCCACCCTTGCCTTGGTGTGGGCCTCAACGGATATGGTATCACTGACAGGTGGAGGGGGGAGGGGAGAAATGTGGGCGGAGTTATATAGGGGGGGTAGCGTTACCAATGTTGAGCCATCCAGAAATTTGAATCCCGAACCACTTGTGATCATGGATGTGAACCACTCACTTGAAGGTGGTAGGAGAGGAGGGGTTGGGTTGGGGAGAGGGGGGTAAAGCTTCACCAGTGATCGAGATGGAGAGAATTATTGGATCAAGTTGCTAAATGTTTTCTTCTGTAATCTAAATCCAACTCTGATGCTGCATTCCATGGGATATTCTTTATTATTTGAAATGAATCCAGATTTTACCTAATATAATTAACACGACACCAGTTTTTGATGACTAATATATCAAGCGATGCACCACCTACCCAGTGTTAAGTTACATTTCAAGTAAATCCTTTATTTTTATCCTGTATCATTTATGACATTTTCTAAGAAACGTCTATTGTGTAACTGGTTACCAAAGGATAATAGTTATAGTGTAAGATGTTAATTACCTAATAACTACTCCATCTGTTCTTCCTCACCCCGTCCTCCCTTATTCAATTCACTGTTTCCTCTCCCTCCATCCCAGCATTCCTTGCTCTCCATCTTACCACCACTACCATCATTCTGTGTGTTGCTGCATAATCTGTTAATGCGCAAACACGACCACAATAGAAATAAAAGTGATATTTGGTATGCAAATACAATCCGTTATATATGACGAATATATTTATTACCTTTATTTATTTATCTGAGGTCAACATCTAGGCCAGCCATTCAGACGCCCAGTATAGTGAACCAATCACAAGATTTAGAGGATATTGTGTCACAACTATTGTTATTACTAATTAAAACAGGGAAAAATTGAAATCAGACATTTATTGGTTATTGTTTACATCTCCACAAGTCCTCGTCACGAAGCATTCAAACCCATAATCCAACTGGGTCTGTAGGCACCACACTGTAATTATAATAACCACAATTATAATAACTGTTAACTTATTATAACCTGAAGTTTATACTTCGACCTCACGTTTGCATTAAGCATGTGTAATGTTTGTTTTGTTTTCTTATTATTATTATAAGCACCGATATATGTATTGCTTTAGACCCTTAGCCACGATGATATACAGTATATACACTATTTATATACACTTCTATGAAGATATTAAGGCTTGAAATACTGTAGATTACATATTTAATTTTATTACTCATCAATTTGTTGCTAGTATCGTGTTCAACCACCCTCCTTCTCAATGACAGCCTGCAGTCGCTCGGGCATTGAGGCACCATGCCTCCTCACTGTATAATATATATGTTTTTCCCCGAAAAATCTCCCACTGTGTTCTGGTGTGACGTAACAAATTTGCTGTGGTTCTCTGTCGTTCTGGCTTCCACGTGTTAACGATAGAACCTCATAGATTTTCTATAGGGTTCATATCGCAGTCTTAAATAGACAAATCTATCACCTGCAAATAATCATGAGCAGTAAACCATTTTTGAACTTTCCTCGCCATATGGATAGGGCATCGGTCGTGTATAGGACAGATAAGGGTGAGTAGTTGAAAAGAAATGAAAAACATTTAGAATATGTGCTTCATTATATTGCATTTGATCGATCTATTAAATAAAGACACTGTCTATTGTTCACCCCCGTAGAGAGATACTGATTATAATTATTATCCTTTGGATATTAAGCAACAAATAACGGAGCTGAGACAATTAATTTTCTGTCTTCAGCTTTACCTGTATTCTTTTCACCCCTCATGCTGGCAGTCCCCCTCTTTATCACCTCTTCTCGCCGTAAAATAAATAAATTTCTACCTATATTTTTCAAGTAACTGGCAACCTCACACAACCTCCTCTCACCTGTCTTCTCTCTCTCTCACGTCCCCTTCCTTCCTTGCCTTCTGTAGTATTTTTTATCTTTTGTTTCTCATATTTTTAACCTTCTCATTCGTTCTTTGAAAGTTTTAATGACATAAGCTTTTCTCTCTTATCACCCATAACCAAATTATTAAGTAAAAATTTACCGATAATCCACTGTTTTTATTAAACCTGGAGAATCAAAGGTGACAAACATATATATTCTCTTTGTCGGGAGAATAATATGTAACAGTTCTGGCTCTCAAAATACATTGGTTTGCAAGATTGCCAACATTAATAATTAAGTCTTGTGGGTGATAACTAGACGTAATATATAGGCCTATAGGCCGCATCTAAATTCATAATTTTAAACACTAAGAAGAATGGAAGACAAATATGTAATGCTTTATAGAAATGGAACTGGAATTTGTATTTCTGTATATTGTATTTTACTTTAATGTTGACGTCACTATTAAGAGTTTTATTATATAAATATTGTGGAATACAAGGTGCAATAATATCTTTATAAAGTTAGTATTAAAAGTAATAGCAAGATGCTGATGGTAGTCTTCTATTGAATTAATCCTTTATATTATTGTGTGCACATAAATACTCGTCATTAGAAATGTGTAGGGTTATGAAGGCTGACGTCTCATAGGTTGTCACCACTGATTATCATATGTTTCACAAATAGTAACTAGCTTTATTCTGCTTTGTCTACGTGTTAATGATTTCCTTGTTATGGCCAGAAATTTACTTGTAATCCAATAATACACTATATGTAACGTAGAACAAGTTATTTTCCCAACCGTGTGTTAGGTTGGTAAGCCTGCGAAAGCTACAAGATGTGGGATTGGTGTGTGTGTGTGTGTGTGTAAAGGGAACTGTGGTTCACATGACTCGAACCCTCACTTCACCAGAAATAAGCCTATATTCTGCAGGAGAGATTCGATTGTCTCATTCCGTTCCACAGAATATTATTCTTTTCACATATAATATATGGATAATTGTGGTTCTCATAATTTTGTTTAATATATCATTATTGTTGAAACACATTTACCATTGAGTAGAGCCATTTCATTACATATGTCCAAGTTTTATAGTCACCCATCCTATCTGATGTCATTACAGTTCTGCTGATATCGAACAATACTTAATTAGCCTACAGATGAGAGTAGAAAATAATAATATTATGATGACAATGATAAAATTCAATACTTAATTATATAGGTTTGTTAATGTGAACTCCATCTCCATTAGTTCCTTCGCCCAAAGTCAACCATAAATCTTCAAGAAAACGTCTCTACAGCCACGGCTATTGGCGTCTCTCTTGTTCTCTCTTCCTCCACCAGCCCCTCCATATCCCCCCCCCCCCTTCTTTCTCTCTCATTTCATATATATATATATATATATATATATATATATATATATATATATATATATATACAGCATGAGGGGTGAAAAGAATACAGGTAAAGCTGAAGACAGAAAATTAATTGTCTCAGCTCCGTTATTTGTTGCTTAATATCCAAAGGATAATAATTATAATCAGTATCTCTCTACGGGGGTGAACAATAGACAGTGTCTTTATTTAATAGATCGATCAAATGCAATATAATGAAGCACATATTCTAAATGTTTTTCATTTCTTTTCAACTACTCACCCTTATCTGTCCTATACACGACCGATGCCCTATCCATATGGCGAGGAAAGTTCAAAAATGGTTTACTGCTCATGATTATTTGCAGGTGATAGATTTGTCTATTTAAGACTGCGATATGAACCCTATAGAAAATCTATGAGGTTCTATCGTTAACACGTGGAAGCCAGAACGACAGAGAACCACAGCAAATTTGTTACGTCACACCAGAACACAGTGGGAGATTTTTCGGGGAAAAACATATATATTATACAGTGAGGAGGCATGGTGCCTCAATGCCCGAGCGACTGCAGGCTGTCATTGAGAAGGAGGGTGGTTGAACACGATACTAGCAACAAATTGATGAGTAATAAAATTAAATATGTAATCTACAGTATTTCAAGCCTTAATATCTTCATAGAAGTGTATATAAATAGTGTATATACTGTATATCATCGTGGCTAAGGGTCTAAAGCAATACATATATCGGTGCTTATAATAATAATAAGAAAACAAAACAAACATTACACATGCTTAATGCAAACGTGAGGTCGAAGTATAAACTTCAGGTTATAATAAGTTAACAGTTATTATAATTGTGGTTATTATAATTACAGTGTGGTGCCTACAGACCCAGTTGGATTATGGGTTTGAATGCTTCGTGACGAGGACTTGTGGAGATGTAAACAATAACCAATAAATGTCTGATTTCAATTTTTCCCTGTTTTAATTAGTAATAACAATAGTTGTGACACAATATCCTCTAAATCTTGTGATTGGTTCACTATACTGGGCATCTGAATGGCTGGCCTAGATGTTGACCTCAGATAAATAAATAAAGGTAATAAATATATTCGTCATATATAACGGATTGTATTTGCATACCAAATATCACTTTTATTTCTATTGTGGTCGTGTTTGCGCATTAACAGATTATGCAGCAACACACAGAATGATGGTAGTGGTGGTAAGATGGAGAGCAAGGAATGCTGGGATGGAGGGAGAGGAAACAGTGAATTGAATAAGGGAGGACGGGGTGAGGAAGAACAGATGGAGTAGTTATTAGGTAATTAACATCTTACACTATAACTATTATCCTTTGGTAACCAGTTACACAATAGACGTTTCTTAGAAAATGTCATAAATGATACAGGATAAAAATAAAGGATTTACTTGAAATGTAACTTAACACTGGGTAGGTGGTGCATCGCTTGATATATTAGTCATCAAAAACTGGTGTCGTGTTAATTATATTAGGTAAAATCTGGATTCATTTCAAATAATAAAGAATATCCCATGGAATGCAGCATCAGAGTTGGATTTAGATTACAGAAGAAAACATTTAGCAACTTGATCCAATAATTCTCTCCATCTCGATCACTGGTGAAGCTTTACCCCCCTCTCCCCAACCCAACCCCTCCTCTCCTACCACCTTCAAGTGAGTGGTTCACATCCATGATCACAAGTGGTTCGGGATTCAAATTTCTGGATGGCTCAACATTGGTAACGCTACCCCCCCTATATAACTCCGCCCACATTTCTCCCCTCCCCCCTCCACCTGTCAGTGATACCATATCCGTTGAGGCCCACACCAAGGCAAGGGTGGAAGAAGTGTGGACCATTGATCAGTCCGGAGCTGTACATATTGCTCACTGTCCATTACTGTGTTAGGTTAGATCGTTACACCTGAAAGGTACAATATCCAGTATGGTAATTTTATGTACAGTATTGTACACCCTGCCAAAGTTCTGCCTGGACCACCCTCTCACCCGACATGGTTAATGTGGCAACGGCGCTTCGCTTGTGTGTGTTCATGTGCTTATACGAATACAAAACACCTATTTCGAATCAACAAGCTACATCCTCCATATTCGGGTATTGGAAGGGGAAAGTGGGGGTGGGACTGGCCGCCTGGTGGGTACAGTCCCGAGCTAATGGAAGGGAAACACAACCATCGTCCAAACAAGCACATCCACGGTTGTTTCTACCTGGCGAGTTAAAACTTAGTAAACTTAGTAAACTCAGTAAACTTAGTTTTTCTTGCTTCTTATATTTACCTCGTATCTAAAAACCTATTTCGAATCAACAAGCTACATCCTCCATATTCGGGTATTGGAAGGGGAAAGTGGGGGTGGGACTGGCCGCCTGGTGGGTACAGTCCCGAGCTAATGGAAGGGAAACACAACCATCGTCCAAACAAGCACATCCACGGTTGTTTCTACCTGGCGAGTTAAAACTTAGTAAACTTAGTAAACTCAGTAAACTTAGTTTTTCTTGCTTCTTATATTTACCTCGTATCTAAAAGGACCCTAGTGTATAGTACCATATTAAACAACTGTGTAACTAAATCACAAACAACTGTAGCCTTGATATACTTGAATAAATGTTACCTCTCGAGTAAATATGCAGACAAATAACAATCATCATTATTATCTCTGTTGCACTATTTAATTAACCGAATTCCTAAACCCGTGTGGCAGGGACGAGATGACAATGACATCACTTTCACATATGAATGTTAACTATGACCTGCAATATAATGCTTTTAAAACTTTAGGAAATTATTCATTCATTACTTTTAATCGTAAACTACAGAGTGGTTATGGATACTTGAGCAACATAATTTATTTATTATTATTTTTGTATTCTTTTGTTTTTCCTTATTGCCGTAATTGAATTAACAGTCTTACTGATGTTAAAGTAAGTGTCTTTGTTTTTTGTAATGATATATAATTTTTATATTCTAATTATAATGCTATATACAAGTTAACAATATTCTATCAAAGTCTTTGTAGCCTATTATAAAATATAATACTAACTTTACAATGAAGGCCAACACCTCAAAGGTTGTCACCACTGATTATCACATGTTTCACAAATAGTAACTAGCTTATTCTACTATGTCTACATGTTAATGATTTCATGATTATGGCCAGAAATTTACTTTTAATCAAATAATACACTATATGTAACGTAAAGTCATGGTCTAATGTACTGCAACACCTTCCAATGAGATGCCTTCGAAAAATGATCCGAAACTATAGCTGTTGGTGTGTGCAATTTTGGTTCATAAAATTAAATCAAATAGCTTGCTTTTATTCACCAGGTTGCAGTACATTAGACCATGACTTTACAACAAGTTAATTTTTTTTCCCGTGTGTTAAGTTGGTAAGCCTGTGAAAGCTACAAGATGTGGGATTGGTGTGTGCGTGTGTGCGTGTGTAATGGGAACTGTGGTTCACATGACTCGAACCCTCACTTCATCAGAAATAAGCCTATATTCTGCAGGAGAGATTCGATTGTCTCATTCCGTTCCACAGTATATTCTTTTCACAATAAAATATACAGTAATATATGGATAATTGTGGTTCTCATAATTTTGTGTAATATATTCATTATTGTTGAAACACATTTATCATTGAGTATAGCTATTTAATTAAATATGTCAAGTTTTATAGATTCCCATCCCATCTGATGTCATTACAGTTTTGATATCGAACAATACTTATATATGAGAATACTCTCAAAAGTATGATGACCAGACTAAAATTCAATACATAGGTTTGTTATTGTGAACTCCATCTCCAATAATCCCATAAATCATTAAAATCAAGAAAGACCTACAGCCGCGGTTAATGGCGTATGTCTTGTTCTTTCTCCCTCCACCAGCACCTCCATACCCTCCCTTCTTCCTCTCAAACTCCTCCATAACTCGTCAGGTAGAAGCGACCCCATGATGAGTGTGCTCGTGTCTTCATCCCATCAGCTCGGCTGAGCTCGCGACTGTACCAACAAAATCCTCAGACCTATTTCGATCTTCCAGACGAGTAAACCCCAATGTGAAACAGTGTTAGCAAATGCGGAAGGCATCCTACCACCATGTTTTTGAGAGGCCTGTCCTCGATCCATTCGTCGGCAACTATACTATCGGCCACAAGTATTCTCACCCATCCCTCATATGGGATAACCACGATTCAGCTGGTAACACTGACTCGGATTTCCAGATTTACGATATCCTTTGTTTCCCCATCTTCACTTTCCCTTCACATGAATAAGGCAATATATATCTGTAGTTATTCTATGATTAGTGTGATTTATTCCTTCATCCTGTCAAACTATTCACTTTCATGTCACTTTTCTGTGTTAAAGATTAAGAGAACTGGTCCCCCTCCATCTTTCATTCCATTCTATAGCTCCCCCTCCTTCATCTCTCCCCCTTCCTCACTCTTTCTCTCCACTGCCCACTCTCTCCCCCCTCTTTCTCTCCACTGCTCCCTCCCACCCCCCTTTTTCTCGCCACTGTTCTCTCTCCCACTCTTTCTCTTCATTGCTCGTTCCATCCCTTCTCTACCAAACAAGCTCCCTCCATCCTCATATCCCCCCTAACGGGAACCGCCTTGGGGGGCTTGTGTGTCTCTGTGACCTGGCGAGCAAGACTAGAGGGGGCTCCGGCCCCTGCTCTGCCCCGATATCAGGGAGAGAGGGTTTCCCATGCTTGGAAGGTCACCAGTGAGAAACCAGACTAAATAGTTCCCATCTTTCAGTTCTTCAACTATCCCTCTTTTCATTTTATTTCCTTCCTGCTTTCTGTCACACCTCTCTATCACCTTTTTCTGGTGCTATAGGACCTCGATGTTACGGCGCCTAATATCCATCAATCAATCAATCAATCCATCCTCATATGTCTCTCGTGTTCCCTTCCTTCCTCAATTCCTCTCTCCCTCATTCCCTCAACTTATTCTCTAACTCTCTCTATCTGTCGTTTTCCCTTCCTTTTTCTACTTACTCACACTCTCTTCTCTACTAATCACTTTCATACTCCAAATGTTTTACCTCGTATTAAATTCGAATTTATTTCGTATTTATTGCTTTTATCTATGAGTAACGTTTCCTAACTTTTTCCTTGTATCTAGTGGTTTATTTAAGATATCTATTTTTGTCTGACTTATATTTCTTAGTGATATTTGAGTCTGATGGATAATGAAATCAAAGGGTTTGTTTATTATTGATGGACTTCATTTTTCTCCTAGACCTTATACTTTCCATCAATCCAGCCTAACGACAGGTTGGAATCTTTTTAGCAATGTCCATTAATATTTTCAAATAACAGTGTAGAATTTATTTTATTTCTCTTTGTTTTTGTTTATAGGGCGGCGCCATATCAATAATACTAACATTCATTTAATTTAATTCCTGATTCAGCAAGATAGGGCTAATGGAGAAAAGAAGCTGTTTCACAAAATATAGTTATTCATATTGGATTGTGTGTACTGATGTTAAAACTATGAATTTATTTTATTCGTATACTGTAGGGGACTTGGTATTAGTTTATTACAGCTGCAGTGAAATGCAGTGGTATGAATATAGTGTGTTAGGCACTGCCATGATAGTTTTTTTTTTTCTTAAATTTATAAAGTACTATGTTATTCGTAATTTTAATGCCACTTTTTTTCTTGATTTTTTACACTTTTTTTTTTTTTGTGGACAGCCACGAACTGACCAGAGGTGGTTGAATCACATTTGTTTCGACTTCGTTCGACTGCATGAATCTTTCGAATCTCTAGGGTTGAAGCCAAAGGATTCCTACTCATTATAATACTATTTTCTGTCCTTTGGCTGACGTCAATACCCTGCATGATAAGCAAAGTTTTTCGGGATAGAATACAAGGAATCTACACATTCGTAGGATCATAAGGCCGATCAAATTACGATACCAGATTACAATAATATTATGACAGCCGACTTGGCATAGCTTAACTTATCTGAAAACAATCCAGATGTATTAATATCTCATTTCCTAGAATGAATGGTTCTGTGATTACTCCTGTTAAAATCTTTTCCTTGGATTTCTATAAGTTCAAGGAAACCAGAGCACACCGACGTATAAAATGGGAATAGTAATACATGTGCAGCTATGTTGAACAAATATTTTTTATGCAAAAACGTAAACATTCGTTGTCGAGTATTTGCAAAAGTTTGAAATTACTTCATTAATTTTTAGGCAAAAAATGATGTGGCTAATACTGGAATTTGTCCTCAGAATGGAAAGTATAACTAAATAACAAACACACACGCACACACAGGTGGAGAGCAGAGAGAGAGAGAGAGAGAGAGAGAGTGAGTAATCGAGGGAGGGTGGAAAGGAGCAAGGAGAGACAGGCAAGGGAAGGGAGGGAGGTAGCAGGGGAGACAGAGAGGGAGGGAGGTAGCAGGGGAGATGGATAGGGAGGGAGGGAAGGAACAGGAGACAGAGAGGGAGAAGAGGAGGGGGATAGGAAATGGAAACCTTAATATTCATCAATAAAATCATTCTAATTTCCCAGTAAATACAGTTTGACTGAATAGATGGATAAATCACAGTATTCATAGAATATTACTTCAAGGTATATACAGTAAATAACTACGAAAATGTAAAAAGAAACTGAGGTGGTAAATAGAGGATATCCTACATCTGGACATTGGAGACGGGGTTCAGTGTTACCAGATGAATTCTGGTTGAGGTTCATCAGAGGTGGGTTACAATACTTGTGGCCGATAGTACACAGAGGCAGCCCCGCCCCGCCCCGCCCCGCAGCTCGTAGAGTTGCCAAGTCGGAATAAACGTTCATTTTATTTGAGAATAATGTGTAAAATTTGAAATAAAATGCACGTTTATTCCAACTTTGCAACTCTACGAGCTGCGGGGCGGGGCGGGGTCCTGGGCGGGGCTGCAGGCTTGTTGGCATGGCAATGAGTGGGAGGTCAGTAGTCACTGAAGAGAGAGAGAGAGAGAGAGAGAGAGAGAGAGAGAGAGAGAGAGAATTACATAGAGTTACATAGAAACACAGACAAGGAAGGGGAGGAGCTTGTCTGGTTTGGTCTCCTTTGCTACTGACGTCAGGCCATGGAGGTATAATCTAAGAGGAGGCGGCATGAGCCGCTCGTCCTGTACACCCAAAGTGAAGCAAGGGGCGGAGCCTATTACCCTACCCCCCATTGACTCAAGACATTGCCTCGCCCGCCTTACTCCCATTATAATTATGGTCTTATTTTCTCATATATCCTATAATCATAGCCAGAAAGAGACTTGAATTTGTTCCATATATGATAACTACATAAAATTATCCAATTCTGTATATTATCAAAAGTACATAAACCCATTAAATATCGCTGTTTCCAGCTACAGCATTACCTCTGCTCGCAAACTTTTCCTAGGAGTATGAATGAAAGAATGAATTGAATAATAAATGAATAGCTTATTTTATGCAAAAAGTATAGTAAAAGAGAAGGTGATGGCTTACACACCATCCCACAGACCATATTATAACGTTACAGAGAAATAACAACAAGTACAGTTGACTACACGTGAATCTGGTATGCCTCGCTACTTGCGAGATAGGCTACCTACAACAGGAAGGAAAGTGAGCAAAAGTTATAGTTTGTTGACAAGAAGATAGTAATAATATTTTACTGTCTGTCTGTCAACAAACTACATCTTTTTTCACTTAAATTTCATTTCGTTGTAGCCAAGCACCTCACAAGTAATGAACCATAGGCCTACCAGCTTCATGTGTGGGTATTAATTATATAAAGATTTCTAGTATGAGACTGTGGAAGGCCTTGTGTCACTCTTTAAGTATAGTATATAAATAAGATTATAATTTATACAGTAAGATGTGTATAGTGAAGTGAAGATGTGTGTGTGTGCTGTAAAGATGTGTGATCTGCAGTGAAAATGTAGCCTATGTAGTGAAGATATGTATAGGGTAGTGAAGATGTGGTGTGTTGTGATGATGTGTATAATTAAGGTAATGGAGATGTGTGTATAGTGTACTGAACATGTGAATAGGGTAGTGAAAATGTGTATATGGTAGGCGTACTGGAGATATGTGATGTGTAGTGTAACACCCAGAACTGTCATGTAATTGAGTTGACACTCAGGTGTGTTGTGTTGTATCAAACACATTTTACCACTAATAAGCCACATGGAATCTTACCATGATGGCTGTATATGTTACAGCATAAAATGTGTCATCACTTCCTCAGTTTCAGTTCACTCTGATTTACACATAAATATTAATTTTACTCATCAGTCCTAGGCCATATAATTTCACAATTATAAAAACTCTTTCCACACATTGGTTTAACTTAGACTACGGTTTTTTAACTTACACCTAAATTCTCAACAACCAAATAGTCTACATAGTAAACACAATTATAAATTAAATATCTTTAAAACATTATGAAATATGCTAAAACATTCATAATACAATCTCTCAACACTCGAGTTATCCTTCAGGCCAACCCTAACTTAGGCACAAATAGGTCCCCCCATGGAGCCAGTTTATCTTTTATAACCCTGTCAATGCTATATATACGTCAGGTTATACATTAATAGTTAATATAACAACACTATAATAGCCTTGGCTTTACAGTTTTTGTGTGTACAGTATTAATATTCTACAGGACATGGGTACGTGTCGCGGTGTGCGAGGCAGGTGATGAAATTCACTTCGTTGATTTGTCAATTTCTGTCGTATATTTTTTTATATGACTTTCTTAACATACATATGAAATGTAGTAGAAAGACTCCTGTCTCTCTGGGTACACCCATATGCTGAACACGCCAGCATTATCTTAAAAAATGGCAAAGAATGATGGTGAAATTGAGGGTCCGACGTGATCAGCTGTCCGATGTTTTGAGTCAATGGGGGGTAGGGAAGACAGCCGACCAATAGAAAATTGGCTTCACCTCTGTGACGTCATGCCGCCTCCTCTTAGATTATATCTCCATGCGTCAGGCCCAGTATTGCCAGTGTGAGGCAATCAGCTGATCGGTTGTAAATAATGTGTGCATGTGTGTGTGTGTGTGTGTGTGTGTGCATTTGTATGTGAATGGAAGTTGACGGGCGCGAGGAGGTGAACTTGGTGTATATCAGAATATTAGGTGTGTTTAAAGGGGTTAAGGGGATGTACTGTATAATATATTATTCTTTATATTATATATATATATATATATATATATATATATATATATATATATATATATATATATATATATATATATATATATATATATATATATATATATATATATTTTAAAATATTCGCCAAGTATCAACAAAGACCCAGTAATAATGTATATATATATATTTTTGAAGGGTTTATAACCCCAGCAGTATAGGGGGGAAAGTTTTCAGGGACTGTAAGCAACCCTGTGATGTAGTCAGAGAATTGAAGGTAAACGAATCCTTCAAATATTGCCACGAAACACCACCTATATTGAAGGAACGTGTTTCGTGGCCTAGTTAGTAGGAATCAGAAGCCTCCAATTCTCATACACGATCACAGGAACCTTAAGGAGGTTGTGCAGTGTTGGTAATTCTAGAGCAACTGATTCCTCCAAGCTATTCCAATAACTGAGTCATGATTCGTATATCTGTTAATCATGTTCTGTTTCCTGACATACTTTAGAGAAATCAAAACACTCCACTGTACCATGAATATACTATCCCATTAATGATCTTAATATATTTCCAACTCATTCACCTATCGTATGATATATACTGTACGTCTGATACAAGATAACTATGTGTATATGTATGCATGTAGACTAGTTAGAGAGATGACAACTAATAATGTCCCGGACTTGACTACTGCCATGCACAGATTAAAACACAACTTGGCAACTAATAATAATTCATCCAGACGTATGACTTATAAAATGATGAACCCAGATTTTTCCCTTCATTATGTCTACAAAGAAAGACATATAATAAATGAATGGCATAGGTTATCTTTCACGAAGTTTCGTGTTAGTGGTCATAACTTAGTTTGTGAGACTGGTCACTGGAACAGACGGGGACGTGGCCGCTTACCACTGGAAGAGAGACTTTGTTCATGTGGAGCTGTTCAAACTGAACAACATGTTGTGCAACAATGTCCATTAACTAGCAATATTAGACAACAATATAACTTCTATCAAATACAAGATTTGTTTTCTGATTTTTTTTTGCCTGAACTGACATGTAAGATTATCCATGAAATCCTATCTGTTTATGATTAACAGGTGCATATGACAGTAATGGGAAATTTATTATATTTGTATTGTGAAAATTTAATTTGACATAATTATGAAAATGGACTGCAGTAAGACAAATTCAGTATATGTATATATGTAATGAATATAAATTGTTAATTGTATTTCTGATTCTGTGGTCAATAAAACTATCTATCTATCTATCTATCTATTGAGAAAGTGTGTGTGGGTGGTTGGGATTAATTAAATTTTCTATTTGTAGTGGATGTGGCAGCTTCCTCGTATATACATGAATATATCAATACTTCGATGAAATGAGAAACAGATAACGTGATCTATACAAGACAGATGACCTGACAAGTTTATGTATGTGTTTAATCGAGTAATAGTTAATCTAACATGTTTGCCTTGGTGTGTATGAGAGAGAGAGAGGGAGAGAGATAGATAGAGATAGATAGAAAGAGATAGAGATAGATAGATAGATAGAGAGAGAGAGAGGAAGAGTTACATTTTAATGTTTGTGTGTGTGTGTGGCAGACAGAGAGAAATATAACATAAATTTTAAGCTCTGAGTGTAGGAGTCAAAGAGGAATATAATGGAAAGCAGAACCAACCAAGACTGAAGGGGAGAAATCACTG
Source organism: Petrolisthes manimaculis (assembly GCA_034508575.1). NCBI lineage: Eukaryota > Metazoa > Arthropoda > Malacostraca > Decapoda > Porcellanidae > Petrolisthes > Petrolisthes manimaculis. Next base: position 12,577 of record JAWZYT010001472.1, on the reverse strand, counting down.
GAACGAGAAAATAATGCATAGAGGCATATGGAAATGAGAGGGTCACTTAGTTCATGTATAATTAGTTTGTATTCGAAATTCTTGTGTTGTTTTTATATTATGTAATGAAATGGAAGGATAGGGTTAAACAAAATAAAAAAAACATACCGTACGGAGAAACAGAATTTCTTGTGCTCTATGTATAATAATTATGTAATGAAATGGAAAGATAGTGGTATAGAAAAATATAAAAATATGAAGAAACATACGGTGCTGGATGGTGATGATGGTAATAAATTCGAATTTCTTGCACTCTATTTATAATATGTAATGAAATGGAAGGATAGGGTTATATATTTCTATTGAATTATCTTCAAGGTTGCTTATGATTTATAGATGAACTGATATGATTCATGCCTTGCTTTGGCTGGCTGGCTGTCTGTCTGGTGAGGTCTGTCTGTCTGTCTGTGTGTCTGTCTGTATACGGACTGACAGGGAAGAAACTAGCACCACAAATTAAATTATTTCGCAGAGAGAGAGAGAGAGAGAGAGAGAGAGAGAGAGAGAAGGAGAGGAGGTGGAAAGATAAGACAAACTTACGGCTTTACTCTTTCTCTCTCTCTCTCTCTCTCTCTCTCTCTCTCTCTCTCTCTCTCTCTCTCTCTCTCTCTCTCTCTCCATTGAAGTATTTCCAGCCAATCAGTCAGTCAGGTCTTGGTAGATATTAGTTTTCTAAGTAACTCAAACTAATGTTAAACTGACGTCACTTCACCATCGATTCTCAGCTGCCCATTTCACCCCACACATACACACGAAACTCCCTACCCTCCCCTAACACGAAACTCCCTACCTCCCCCTAACACTAAACTCCCTACCCTTCCCCCAACCACGAAACTCCCTACCCTTCCCCAACACACGACCCCTACCCTCCCCCAACACAAACTCCCTACCCTTCCCCTAACACGAAACTCCATACCCTTCCCTAACACGAAACTCCCTCCTCTCCCCTAACACGAAACTCCCTCCCCTCCCCTAACACGAAACTCCCTACCTTCCCCTAACACGAAACTCCCTACCTTCCCCCCCCCCCACACACACACACACCTGCAGGTCTCCTTTGCTACTGACGTCAGGCCCAATATTGCCAGAGGGAGCCAATCAGCTGATCGGTTGTAAATAATGTGCGCATGTGTGTGTGTGTGTGTGTGTGTGTGTGTATGTATGTATGTGAATGGAAGTTGACGGCCCCGAGGAGGTGAACTTGGTGTATATCAGAATATTGGGTGTTTAAAGGGTTAAGGGGATGTACTGTATAATATATTATTCTTTATATTATCTTATGCTGAATTTAACACCCGTTTGTCACTACCCTTATATATATATATATATATGTGTGTGTGTGTGTGTGTGTGTAAGTAAGTAAGTAGTAAGTAAGTAAGTAAAGGTTTATTGCCCTTAAATTTCCAATACATAACATAACATAACACATTTATACAATGGCATAGCCTGTCAAGCCGAAGCTTCCAGACAGACTTGATTACATATTATAACATATGAATGTTCACACTGCAACACGCAGCTAGAGCATAATATGAATAGTAATGAGCAATGCAATAATTGTAGTGATATTTACAAATCCCAAGACAACAATGCAATAGTTATAGTAATATTTACAAATCATAAAATAACAATAATAACAATCAACAATATCATCATCCATACCATAGTAACACACCAAATATACAATATATACAAACTTATTTCAATATTAACTATTTTGGTAGTTATATAAATATGTTTTTATAGATTTTTAAAAAATTGATAAGCTACCATTATAAAGAAGAGTTTTAATTCTTAATGGCAATGAATTCCATAATTGAGGACCGAAGCATAGTACACTGTGTTTAAAAAGAGATGTTCTGAACTGTGGACATATGAGATTGACATTATTACCACGAGTGTTGTATAATGTACATACCACTCTCAAAGGTTGACCTCCACAATATTGTGTAAGATGTTTGTATATATTTAATAGTACAAAATATTTATGAATTTTTGTGAAATTAAGAAAATTTTGTGTATTTATTATATTTCGTGTGGACTGAAACCTATTCATATAAAATATGCATCTAAAGATTTTATTTTGAGCTATTGATAATTTTTTAATGAAGGACTGCCAGGTACATGCCCAGACTGATACACAATAGGTGATGTGGGGGTAACAAAGTGTATAGTAAATACTAATGAGGGATTCAGGTGTGAGAAAATTAAGAATTCTGAATAAAATGCCACACATTCTTGCCAATTTACTTGTAACAAGTGAGAACTGTTGATTCCAATTCATATTCTCATCTATACAAACCCAAAAATTTTGTGAATTTTACTCTGTCTAATGTGTTTCCTTCTATGGTTACAGGAAGAATGTTATGTTGTAGTGAACGGTTTTGAAATAATATATAATTAGTTTTTGCGATATTCAAACTTAAATTATTTATCTTAATCCAATGATTATTATTTTTTTATTTTTTTTTGTGTGTGTGTGCGTGTGTGCGTGCGTGCGTGCGCGCGTGCGCGCGCGTGCGCGTGTGTGTGTTGGTTCTGTTAAGCGGAGATTCACTTGTTGGTGAATTGGAATGTTTCAAATTGCTTGAGACTATGCCAAGAAACAGATCTTCTATGAGTACCATTGAGGGTGTCTGTTTTCTGGTATAGTAATAGGAGGAATCAGCAGCCACATAATTTACCAGCTCCATTTAGTTCAGGAGAAAATTAGGTTTTGGTAAATTTGGAGCAACTGATTCCTCCAAACTATTCCAAGCAACAGAACAGCATTATTTTTGCTCATCTGGTCATGTTTCCTGGCATACTTTGGAGGAATCAAGACACTCCAATGTATCAAATAATTAAGCCTATATAATGATCTGCTGTGGATGATGAAGAAGATGGATGTACAGTCGTGGTCAATAATAATCATCTACATATAGGTATCGAAAAACAATTTACTGTCTAATGTTTTCACGTTTACATAATAGTATTGTTTTAAGTATTGTGTAGCTGCTTGTATTAAACTAAAAGATGGTAGTTACCCTATTTATTGAAAAGTTTATCATCTTAGGAACAGAGGGAAGCTGTCAAACTCTTACATGAGTTACCCCCCTATATGGATGATTATATTTCACCACGACTGTATGTATGTATGGATGGATGAGTGGTGTTGCTTAGGTAAGGTTGGTGGTGTGGTAGTATAGAGGCAACAACATTGGTAGTGTTAATGATGATGTGGTATTCTGTGTGTGGTGTGTGTGTGTGTGTGGCATGGTGTGGGATGCGTGTGTGTATGTGTGTGTGGCATGGTGTGGGATGCGTGTGTGTGTGTGGTGTGTGTGTGTGTGTGTGTGGCATAGTGTGGGATGTGTGTGTGTGTGTGTGTGTGTGTCATGGTGTGGGATGCGTGTGTGTGTGTGTGTGTGGTGTGTGTGTGGTGTGTGGCATGGTGTGGGATGCGTGTGTGTATGTGGTGTGTGTGTGTGTGGCATAGTGTGTGTGTGTGTGGTGTGTGTGTGTGTGGCATAGTGTGGGATGTGTGTGTGTGTGTGTGTGTGGCATAGTGTGGGATGTGTGTGTGTGTGTGTGTGTGGCATGGTGTGGGATGCGTGTGTGTGTGTGTGTGTGGTGTGTGTGGCATAGTGTGGGATGTGTGTGTGTGTATCTTAAAAATTGCAACCTTTCCAAACTTTCAAAAAATCACAAAAAATATTCCATGTTCATTCCATGATAAAATGTGGCATCTTCACTAGCTGGTGTGACATCAGATTGGGGGGTGGAGACGAGTGGAGCGGCGAGCGAAGCGAGCCGCGAGTGGGTGGGGTGGAGGGGCGAGCACAGCGAGCAGGGGTAGAGGGGCGAGCGCAGTGAGCCGTGATTTGGGGGGGCTGGGGCGAGCGTAGCGAGCAGCGCCGCAGGCAAAAACAAAAATTATAGCAGACAATCTTTTTATTTTCGTCGAGGTTTGTTCTTTCCGTCAAGCCAGGCGGAAACGAGCGAATGAGGGCAGGGAGGGAGGGTGAGAGGAGGGAGGAATGGTGGGAGGGTGAGAGGAGGTAGAGAAGGAGGAAAGGAAGGGTTTAGAGAGAAGGGAGGGATGGAGGAAAGGGTTTAGAGAGAAGGGAAGGAGGGAGGGGAAAGGAAGGACAGGCAGGAGAAGAGGGAGGGAAGGGTGTAGAGAGAAGGGAGGGAGGGGAAAGGACAGGCAGGGAGAGAGGGAGAGAGGGGAAAGGAGGGCAGGGAGAGAGGGAGGGAAGGGTGTAGAGAGAAGGGAGGGAGGGGAAAGGAAGGACAGGCAGGGAGAGAGGGAGGGAAGGGTGGAGGGAGGGTGGGGAAAGGACAGGCAGGGAGAAGAGGGAGGGAAGGGTGTAGGGAGGGAGGAAGGGAAAGGAGAGGCAGGGAGAGAGGGAGGGAGGGGAAAGGAGGGCAGGGTGGGAGTGAGGGCTGGGGAGGGAACTATAGGGACTGAAAGGGAGCAGGGTGGTAGGGAAAGGAGGAAAGATGGATGGCAGGAAAGGGAAACATGCAGGGAAGAGAGGGAAAATGGATGACATGGGAAGAAGGAAGGGAGGGGAAGGAGGTAGGGAGAAATGCAGGGGAGGGAGGAAGGTAGGCTTAGTGAAGATGAAACCAAGTTCAATATTTACTCCCCAACTTTTACTATTTCCATCTTTTTTAGAGGGTCGAGTCGGAGGTAATTTAGAATTTGTGAGGATTAATTATAGCTATATTTAAAAGTGTGCAAGAAAGAATGTGTGTAAGGAAGTGAAAGAGTGAGAGGGACAGAAAGACAGTAAAGGAAAATAACACACACACACACACAAGTTTTGCATGAGGAAGGTTAGGTGGTTGTGCTTGGGTTGTACGGACCTGCTGTGGTGGTGGTGGTGGTGGTGGTTAGGCTTGTGTGGTGATGTTATGATGGTGTTTTGTGGTGGTTGGTGGAGCATGTGTGTGTGGGTGGGGTGTTATGGTATGTTTGGGTGTGTGGGTGGTGTGTTGTGGTGTGTGTGTGCGGATGGTGGTGAGGTGTTGTGGGTGGGGTGTTGTGGTG
>JAWZYT010001472.1:0-5000 GCA_034508575.1 Petrolisthes manimaculis | reverse complement strand
TTGTAGTGCTCGGCTTAGTGATTGAATGAATACCCATACCACTGTCTGTCTGTCTGTCTGTCTGTCTAGTGGATTAAAACACTGCAGGGTTAAAACTCTCTTATATGCATTTGTCCCTCGTTCCATTTCTATCTTCTATTTCTAGTCAAGTTTGCTTCGACCAGTCCAAGGGTTGTCTCACATAACCCCTGATTGTAAGTTGAAGGACAGGGGAATATTTAATCTGACCAGAGAATGGAGGAGGAACGGAATTGCAATACAACATATTTGCAAGTGACGAGGAAAAAAAACCCAGTTGTGTGTCGTGAAAAGATGGTTAATTGTGGTGGTGGTGGTGGTGTGATGTTACGAGGTCAGTCTTCTAAATAATGGTGTGTGGGAGTATGTAGTGGTGTGCTCTCTCTCTCTCTCTCTCTCTCTCTCTCTCTCTCTCTCTCTCTCTCTCTCTGCATACAACTTGACATTTCTTTATATTTCTCCCTCCTCCTAGGTCTCACCCATACCCACTCCTCTACCTCCCTCCCTCTACCCCTCCTACCTACCCACTCACTTCCATCACTCCCTCTACCCCTCCCATCCACTCACTCCATTTTTTCCCCTCCCACCCACTCATCTACCTCCCTCCCTCTACCCCTCCCACCCACTCATTCCATCACTCCCTCTACCTCTCCCACTCACTCACTTCCTGACTCATCCTTCCACTCACCCACTTACTCACCCTTCTCCCATCCCCTCTCCTCCCACTCAGCTGTGTACTTTATCCAGCCCCACCTTTCCAAAATATTGAGCACCAACTCCTTTCCCTTTCTGTGTGTGTGTGTGTGTGTGTGTGTGTTGTGTGTGTGTGTGTGTGTGTGTGAGTGTGTGTGTTGTGTGTGTGTGTGTGTGTGTGTGTGTGTGTGTGTGTGTGTGTGTGTGTGTGTGTGAGTGTGTGTGTGTGTGTGTGTGAGGTGTGTGTGTGTGTGTGTGTGTGTGTTGTGTGTGTGTGTGTGTGTGATGTGTTGTGTGTGGGTTGTGTGTGTGTGTGTGTGTGTGTTGTGAGTGTGTTGTGTGTTTGTGTGTGTCTTCTGTTGCTGAGTTTACACCTGCAAATTCTGTGTGTGTGTGGGTGGGTGGGTGTCGACAGCTGCATGAGTTGGGGTTTGGGGTATATCGGTGTGTGTGTCTGTCTGTGTGTGTGTCTTTCTGTTGTGTTTTTTTCTCTGTGTCTTTCCGTGTGTGTGTGTGTGTGTTTAGCCTCCTGAGTAACGAGTAATAGTTAAAGTGCGTTACAACAATTACGGTGAAGGGGAGGATGGCTAAGAGAGAAAGAGAGAGAGAGAGAGTGGTGGTGGTAGAGAGCTAATTTTTACACATTCTCTCTCTCTCTCTCTCTCCTCTCTCTCTCTCTCTCTCTCTCTCCTCTCTCCTCTCTCTCTCTCTCTCTTTCCTTTATATTTCCTTCCTTCTTGCTGTCACACCTCTCTTTCACCTTTTTCTGGCGCTATAGAACTTCGATGTTGTGGCCCCTAATATCCATCAATCAATCTCTCTCTCTCTCTCTCTCTCTCTCTTCTCTCTCCTCTCTCTCTCTCCCTCTCTCTCTCTCTCTCTCTCTTAGCCATCCTCCCCCTTCACCGTAATTGTTTGTAACGCACTTTAACTATTACTCGTTACTCAGGAGAAAATGAAGTACTGTAAGATGCTGAAAGTATAGAAGGAGAGATATGTAGTGCAGAAATATAATGGGGGTTTAGTGAATGGGGAGAGATAGGTTTTGGGGAAGGGTGGAATAGTGGAAGAGAAGGAAGTGAGAGAGGGGGAGATAGGTTTTGGGGAAGGGTGGAATAGTGGGAAAGATGGAAGTGAGAGAGGGAGAGATAGGTTTTGGGGGAAGGGGGAATAGTGGGAAAGAAGGGAGCGAGAGAGGGAGAGAAAGGTTTGCTAATGAGTGGAAGAGAAGGTGAGAGAGGGAGATAAAGAGATATGGATGGGTGGGAATAGAGAGGGAGAGAAGGACTACAAACTATGGGTGGTAGAAATGATATGGGAATAGAAGGAAGAAATTAAGGAAATGAAGGGGAGGAAGAGGGGTATAGAAAGGAGAAGGGAGCGAGGGAGGGAAGGAAATAGTTGGAAGGTCAAAATGCCACGAGAGAAAGAAAGTTTTAGGGAAGCAAGGAACAAGAGGGAAGGAGAGGATGGAAGGAGGTGGTATGGAAGGAGGAGGTAAGGAAGGAGGAGGTATGGAAGGAGGAGGTAAGGAAGGAGGAGGTAAGGAAGGAGGAGGGATGGAAGGAGGTGGTAAGGAAGGAGGAGGTATGGAAGGAGGTGGTATGGAAGGAGGAGGTAAGGAAGGAGGTGGTATGGAAGAGGAGGTAAGGAAGGAGGTGGTAAGGAAGGAGGAGGTAAGGAAGGAGGAGGTATGGGAGGAGGGAGGTAAGGAAGGAGGATGGTAAGGAAGGAGGTGGTATGGAAGGAGGAGGTAAGGAAGGAGGTGGTAAGGAAGGAGGAGGTATGGAAGGAGGAGGTAAGGAAGGAGGAGGTATGGAAGGAGGAGGTAAGGAAGGAGGAGGTATGGGAGGAGGAGGTAAGGAAGGAGGAGGTATGGGAGGAGGAGGTAAGGAAGGAGGAGGTATGGGAGGAGGTGGTATGGAAGGAGGTGGTATGGAAGGAGGAGGTAAGGAAGGAGGTGGTATGGACTACACTGTGAGTCACGGGAGGAAGAAAGTTAATTGCCAAACTTTTCACCTTCAACAGCGGGAGAGTGAGAAGCTCCGGAACACGGCTATAAGTACTCGTTAGAGAGAGAGAGAGAGAGAGAGAGAGAGAGAGAGAGAGAGAGAGAGAGAGAGAGAAGAATAGATAGGTGGAGATGCATAGGTTGGTAACATGAACATTGTTTTGGGTAATAGATATATTTATTATAATCTTTCCTGAACCATGATCACACACACACACACACACACACACACACACACACACACACACACACACACAGGGACAAAATTCCTCTGGAAAACAAAACAATAACTTCCTCTTGATTCTGGACAGATTAATCGGGACACACACACACACACACACACACACCACACCTTGGTCAGGCTTTATTATTTTGACACCAAGGCGACAGGAACAAGACCCACGGCAATCTTCCCCTGTAAAAACGACCAGATGGACCACCTCACCTTAATTAATTAATTGATTGCTTGTCAACATGGAGGTGATATAGTGCCAGAAAAAGGTGATAGAGAGGTGTGACCAGCAAGGAGGAAGGAAATATAAAGAAAAGAGGGACAGTTGAAGAACTGAAAGATGGGAACAATTTAGTCTGGTCTCTCACTAGAGACCTTCCTAGCATGGGAAACCCTCTCTCAAAGAAATCGGGGCAGAGCAGGGGCCAGAGCCCCCCTCTAGTCTAGCTCGCCAAGGTCTCAGAGACACATAAGCCGCCCACCACGTCAAGGCGGTTCCCGTTGGGGGGACCTCACCTTAAGGGGGTATTTAATTCACTTTTGTTTATATTGGAGAGACTCTATTTTCTCCAAGTATAAATTATATGCAATTTGGGGGGATTCAGTTATCTCGGATTTACCTGTTATATTTGGCCAATGGGGTTCTAATGAGGAGCTTGGAAGGTATTGTTGATGTTGATGTTTTTGTTGTTGTTGCTGTTGTTGTTGTTGTTGTTGTTGTTTTTGTTGTTTTGGTTTTGGTTTTGGAGGTATAGGTGTATGTGGACGCTGAAATAATGGTTGTTTTTGTTGTTGTTGTTGTATTAGTAGTTGTTGTAGTAGTGGTTGTTGTTGTTGTCATTGTTGTAGTAGTAGTTGTTGCTGTTCTTGTTGTTGTTGTATTAGTAGTTGTTGTATTAGTAGTTGTTGTTGCTGTTGTTGTTGTTGTTGTTGTTGTTGTTGTTGTTGATGTTTGAGATAGCGTTCGATGAAGTGATGTATGGGGGGAGGGGGAAGTGTTGAGTGATGATGATGATGATGATGATCTGAAATATTAAGAAGGAGAAAGAGGAGGAAAAAGAATAAGAGGGGGTGGAAAAGGAGGCTTATAAGGAGGTGAAAGGATAAAGGGAGTAGGAGGAGGAGGTGGAGGTGGAAGGAGAACAAGAGAAGGAGGAGGAGGTGAAAGGAGAAAGAAAGGAGGAGGGGGAGGAGGAAGAGAATGGAAAAGATTTGGGGAAAAAGACGGAGACTTAGAAGGAGGGGAAATAGAAAATGAGAAGGAAACAATGAAAGAGGAAAAGGAAGAACGGGTGAGAGAAGGAGGGAGGCAGAAGGGAAATGCGTCTGCCTCTACCTGCATGTTTGATCAGAGGAGAAGGCTGCATGGGGACTGGATGGGTACCCTCCTCTTCTTCCTCTTCTTCTTCATTTTGCTTCTTCTCTTCTCCTTTTTGTTACTACCTTCTCCTCCTTTTCCTCCTTCCTTCCCTAATTCTTTTCTTATCTATGTGCCGCCTGCTCTGGAAATGTGTTCGGTATATTTTCTCATACTAAACTCAAGCCAACAACTCTGTTTATAAATGCATATGGCTTTTAAACCGAAGAGGGACAGTTGTTAGGTCGACCCACATTATTCCAAGTCTCTTACAGTGTAGTGCAATAAGGTGGTGTGTTGTACAAGAGGAAGTATGTGTACAGCACCAATTCTGACAAGGTATAGGGAAGGTGGGGGGGGGGGGGAGTTAATGTATTACAGAAGAGAGTGCTATACCAAGTCTCTCATTGTCTATTACACCTTAAGGAGAGAGTGAGAGTGAGAGAGTACCCAGTTATGTAGTTACCATGATGATTATGTAAGTTAATAATAATAATAATAATAATAATAATAATAATAATAATAATAATAATAATAATAATAATAATAATAATAATAATAATAATAATAATAATAATAATAATAATAATTAATAGTAATTAATAAGTCCTCCTATACATCACGCCAATCCCTACCAAAACACATAGATGAGGGCGAAGAAAGAAGGAGGAAAAAAAAGTGGGAGGGAC